>JAJLUR010000157.1:0-32708 GCA_030674225.1 Blastobotrys terrestris | reverse complement strand
TTTTTTTTTTTTTTTCTTTTCCTCAACTTCATTTCTTTTGAATTTTTCTTATTACAAAGTTTAACGACTTTTTTTTTATTTAATTTCCATTCGCTTCGTTCTTTTAAAAATATTTTTGGAGGAGATCTGATTCTATATTTATTTCAGCCCCTTTCTTCTCTCTCTCTCCGACCAACCCCGACTCTTTCGCGTTGTGCTGGCTATATCTTTCGCTCAAACTCTCGCTCTCTCAATACAGCGCTTTTGATTTTTTTTATTTTTTTTTTTGGAGGAACTGAATTCATTATTATAAAAGGAAAGAGCTGGATTCTTTTTTTTACTTTACTTTTTTTTTTTTTTTTTTTTTTTTTTTTTTTTTTTTTTTTTTTTTTTTTTTTTTTTTTTTTTTTTTTTTTTTTTTTTTTTCTGATTTTCTTTTGTTTTTTGCTTTTTTAGGTTGGAAACTGTCATTCTTTTGTTGAAAAAAAAAAAAAGTGAAGAATCCCCCTTTTTTTTAACTTCCTTTTTTACTTCACTTGGTCGCTCGTTCCGTTTATTTTTTTATTATTATTCTTCCTTCTTTCTTTCGTTCTTTCGTTCTTCTTCACATCCGTTTTGCAGCACCCTTTTTTCTTTTTCACTTCTACCGCACCCTTTTTTTTACTGTTGTGCATTATATTACCCCTGAATTTGTTACTTCGGTCAAACACACGCCCACATACAAAACACCATGATAAATTCAACCCCCTACTCACCAATGACACAGTATGAAATGCAGTTCACACCATTACTGCCGTCACAACTGCTAATGGGCTCGCCCTTCCAACCAGGCACCCCAGCAATAACCCAATTTGCATCCTTTTCAAACCAGGATTACGGCTATCACCCCTTGGGATACACGAGCCCGATGGACCTCGAGACCCGGTCTCGCACAGTCTACCTCGGCAACATCCCTCAAGACACAACCGCAGAAGAGCTCTTGAACCATGTCAGATCAGGAATAATCGAGTCGGTCAAAATGGTTCCGGAAAAAAATTGTGCATTCATCTCCTTTCTCGACCATTCGTCCGCAGCCCATTTCCATTCTGATGCTATTCTCAAGAAATTGTCTATAAACTCGCAAGATATCAAAATCGGCTGGGGAAAGTCAAACCCAATCTCCCCCACTGTGTCCATGGCAGTGTCTCAAGATGGCGCGAGCAGAAACGTATACTTGGGAGCTCTGCCGGACGATATCACCCAACAGCAAATTCACGATGAGCTGGCTAAATATGGTCCCATTGACACGATAAAGTTGATCAAGGACAAGAATATTGGCTTTGTCCACTTTTTAAACATATCGACTGCCATTCGAGTGGTCCAGCAATTGCCATACGAACCAAACTGGTCGCAACGCAAAATCTACTATGGCAAGGACCGATGTGCGTATATTTCAAAGACGCAGCAACAGAATGCAGCGCAGTATTTGGGCATCTCGCCCGGTTATGAGCATATTCTGGCTAATGCTGACCGAGAAATGCTGTCGTCTGCCCTGGCTCAGCAGTCTGCGGCGGCTGTTGCAGTTGCTACCACTGCTGGCGGTGCCAACAATGTTGGCAATAGAACGGTTTATCTCGGCAATGTTCACCCAGAAACCACAATAGAGGAGATCTGCAATGTCGTCCGAGGTGGCCTCCTCCACGCCATTCGATACATCCCAGAAAAACACATCTGCTTTGTCACGTTTGTGGACCCGACCGCAGCTGCGCAATTCTTTGCCATGGCAAACTTGCAGGGCCTTGCAATCCACAACAGAAGGCTCAAGGTTGGCTGGGGGAAGCATTCGGGTCCGCTGCCGAACGCCATTGCACTTGCCGTGACAGCTGGTGCGTCGAGGAATGTATACATTGGTAACATTGATGATAACTGGCCCGAAACCAAGTTGCGTCACGATTTTGCCGAGTTTGGTGAAATTGAGCAAATCAACTTTTTGTCGGAAAAATCGTGTGCCTTTGTCAACTTCACCAACATCACCAACGCGATTAAGGCGATTGAAGGTATCAAGCAGAAAGATGAGTATCGACAGTTCAAGATCAATTTTGGTAAGGATCGTTGCGGGAACCCTCCGCGACAATTGCAACATCGTCTGAGCTCTCCCGATGATCACAGTAACAAGGACAACGATAACTATTTTGACAAATCTAACGTGACTTATGGCACAACCCCTGGTTCGCATGTGTTGGCCCAGTATCTCGCGCACGCCCAGCAAGAGCAGTTCATGTATGCAGCCTCGGTGGCTGCAGCAAACTCGTATACCCCTCCAGCTTCGGACAACGGATATTTAATGAACGGCCACACGTTCCATCCTCACTATGCGCCTCCAGACGACCAAATGCAGGAACAATCCGAGGATGAGAGCAATGATAATAACAATAATAATAATAATAATAATTATAGTAATCCCGACAGCAGCAATAATAATGTCGACGATGATAAGGAAAATGGAGGTATTGTGTACTCGGATTCGACAAACTCGTCCTCGTCTCCAAAGACTGTTATTGCCACGTCGATTGAGGAAAAACTAGAAGACCTCAAGAAGCAAAATTCTGAAGAGAAAGTTGTAGGTTTAGCAATTGAATCATAATTTTGTTGTTTGTAACGGGTGTTTTCGTCTTTCAAGCCTCTGGTGGGTTTTTTTAGTCGAGAGGAAAGAAAAGAATAGAAACAATGCGACATACATTGTATCATGAGTACTTCTACCCAATATCCATAATAAATTAGTCGTTATATAAATATATATATATATCATTTCACTGAGAGCTCGCATAACTGGTCTCTTCTTCCTCTAACTCAACTGCATCAATTTGATTAAACATCGACTTGAGTTGCTTTATCTTGTCGTAATCAATTTCCTGCGCAACCTCGTCTGGAGTAGGCGACCTCTTTCGCTTAGTCTGGCGAACGGGCCGTGACCTTGGTTTTGGCGGAGAAGAGAGCAGCTCGCTTTCTGATAGTTCGTCTTCCTCCTCTTCCTTGTAGTTGGGCCGCTGTTTGCGTTTGGGCATCCGCTCCCGCAGCTCTCGTATGTTTAGCTGTTTGAGCGGTGTTCGCTCGTGTGGCGGTGGTGGCTTGTGGGGCGATTTCTGTGGCGATGCTGTTGTGGCTGATGACAGGTTAAGTGGCGTAGTCAGATCTTCGTACTTCTCGTACTGCGGCTGTTCGTTTTCCTTGTTTTCCTCGTCTTTTGATGGGACCGGCGGTTTCTGTGGCGACGGTGTGAGCGGCTTTTTCGCCTGGAGATTACTGACTTTTGCGAACCCGAACGGATCGTCTGCCGGCGTGGGTGTACTTGAGGCGTCTGAGGACTCTTCCAGGATTGTCGAGACGTTGGTGTTACGTCGTTGTCTGGTGGCTGCTGGTCGTGGCATCGTGCTCTGGTTATAGAGGTGCTATTCGAGCTTTATATATATGTAATTACAGAGAGGATGTCAGAATTTTTGGGTGGTATCAATGATGACTCAGCATGACGGGACACCGGTCGGCCCGATGCGGCGGTGCGAGTCTTTCTATCCAGGAACCACACGCCAACTATGCCTGGAGATTCGATAGCTATATATGCATAGAGCGGTAGACTAGCCATATCTGCATACGGTTGTAGCCAGTCACTCCACGGCTAGCAATTACACATACCTAAACAACAATGGGATGTATATAGCTCTGCACAATGAATGCTGCAGCTAGACTGGAGAATGCATCCCCCCCCCCCCATGCTGCATGAAAGAAAGAAAGGTGCTACAGTGCTACAGTCATCCTGATATATCTACACATATATAGCTATTTATGTTCTAATTACTCGCATCATCGCCTGGATCGTTGCGTCGTAAGCCGACATCTAATTAGAAAATTATAGGAAACAATACGGAGAATTCGATGTCGAGCGACCAGAAATGGTTGTCATCGACAATTACTTTCAGACAGCCTCATCTGAAGATACAGCCTCTGTTGACAGAACAATACTCAAATCGTTACAAGCCTCAGGAAGAAAAAGTCAAATTTATCCAAGGTAAAGTTCCGCCCACAAAAGGGATTTGGTCACCTCTATAAACTTCCGTCAGACGAATATCGTACTGCCTGAGTAGTAACAACCCTACCCGAGGCACCAGAAATGTCCTATTGTAGAGCCCAACTACAGGACTGGCAGGCTGAGACCTACCTTTTTTGCTTCTTTTCGGAGAAAAAAAGAAGCCGCCGGAGGCTACACATTGCCCTGCGGGTGGCCCTCTTTCCTAGAAAAGAAGCAAAAGCACTGGGATTGCCTCGCAGAGCTACCTCCGGAGGCAATACACTCTACGGGGTCCGTGTATTGCCCTGCGGGCGGCCTTCTTTTCTAGAAAAGAAGCAAAAGCACTGGAATTGCCTAGCAGAGCTACCTCCGGAGGCAATACACTCTACGGGGTCTGTGGATTGCCCTGCGGGCGGCCTTCTTTTCTAGAAAAGAAGCAAAAGCACTGGAATTGCCTCGCAGAGCTACCTCCGGAGGCAATACACTCTACGGGGTCTGTGTATTGCCCTGCGGGCGGCCTTCTTGTCTGGAAAAGAAGCAAAAGCACTGGGATTGCCTCGCAGAGCTACCTCCGGAAGCAATACACTCTACGGGGTCTGTGTATTGCCCTGCGGGCGGCCTTCTTTTCTAGAAAAGAAGCAAAAGCACTGGAATTGCCTCGCAGAGCTACCTCCGGAGGCAATACACTCCACGGGGTCTGTGTATTGCCCTGCGGGCGGCCTTCTTTTCTAGAAAAGAAGCAAAAGCACTGGAATTGGCCTCGCAGAGCTACCTTTTTTGCTTCTTTTCGGAGAAAAAAGAAGCCGCCGGAGGCTACACACTGCCCTGTGGGCGGCCTTCTTTTTTTTGCCCCCACCCCGAATGCCAAAAGAAGCAGACAAGACACATAATAGAATACCATAGTCTAAGCATATTATATTCATGCAATTGGATTGCTGATGTGATCTAATTTCCGTGAACCGCAACGAAGGGCCCGAGGCAGTCTTATTTTTTTTTTAGAAAAGAAGCAAAAGCACTTGAGCTCTCGCAGAGCTATGCATACCTCTATTGCTTACTTTCAGCGTTAGAAACGAATCCACCGGAGCTACATCTCAGAGTTTACGGTCTATATAAGCTAATTCCACGGCCCTCGTTCAATAATACCGTGTGCCGCCGGACGAGACCACAGTAGGAAGTAAAAATGGCGGGGAAAACATACCCCTCTTTCTGCTACCCTCAATCTCAGCGGACTGACAGTGGCGGACAGTTGGCAGTGGGCTCGGAGACCGAGAATTTCATGTCGGAGCGGAATATGCCGACATATCCTTTTTTTTTTACCGAGGCTCGCATAGTCGGGGCACGGTACTATATAATATCCAACTGAGTCCGAACATCCACCGTTTCTCCCCTCAACGCAAGATGCCAATATCAGAGGAAAGAATCACAGTCCCCGTAAAGAACAGTAACGTGGTGGGGATACTGACGTTACCAGAACATGTGGTGCGTCCTAGACCTGGTATGAGGGTGGTGGTTATCGTGCATGGACTGGGCGGTCATAAAGATTACTGTTATCAGAAGATCCTGGCGCATGGGTTAGCTGAGAAGCAGAATATCGCGTCCTTTAGATTTGATTTCCGGGGGTGCGGAGATTCAGGCGAGCTAGAGGATCCAAAGTATGGGCGAACAATCATGGAGTCCGATATGGAAGATCTGGACGCCGTCATCTTTGATTATATGATTAAGCACAAACAGTGGACTTTGGGTGGTCTTGTGGGCCACTCTAGAGGTTCAGTTGCATTATTCCAATGGGCGCTTATCAACCAGGATAAGGTTACGATCCCTGGTCTTGTGAACTGCTCTGGCAGATATGAAAGCGAAGGATTTTTCCAGCGCGTTAGCACCAAGTGGCCAAACCTGATCGCTGATAAGGGCCATACCATCAAGGCCAAGAGACATGGCCAATTGATAGATTTTTGGGTGCCTCTGACTGAAACTTCTTCCTGCAGTCAAGTGAACATGGACAACATTGACCAGTTGAAAATGCCCGTCATTACCGTATTCGGGGCTGAAGATCACATTGTGCCGTTAATTGATGCAGACCGATTTTCAGCAAAATTACAGCATAACGACCATGTCCTGAGAATAATTCCAAACGCTGACCACAATTTCTACAAGATGGATGGTAACAAGAAAGCGGCCAATTACAATCCGATGGTTCGCGATATCATCTGCGACTGGTTCAGTGCCGAGAACGAAAGGATACGGTTCATGAAGGTTCACCGCAATGCCGGCGAAGTCCCTAGGTGGAAAACTGTCGAGGGCATTGCCAATTTCCGCGATTTTGGAGGCTACAAGACTAGAAACGGCCAGGTGAGACCAGGATTATTGTTCAGATGTGCAAATACATCCAAAATAACAGAAACCGGTAAGCAACAGATGCAAGATTTGAACATCAAAACTTTATTTGACTTGAGATCTGAACAAGAGTTACAGCGGGTGGGTGTACCCAAGAACATTCCTAATGTTGACATTCGTTGGACCCCCATTTTCAAGGACCAGGATTTGTCACCGGAAAAGCTTGCAAAAAGAAACAGTCTTTTCTACGACCCAATAGAAGGGTTCCAAAATGCCTATAGAGAGCTCTTAGACAAGGCCGGCCACTCTTACAGAAATATCATGCTACACATTCGCGATCGTCCAAACGATGGTTTCGTTGTCCATTGCACTGCGGGTAAGGACAGGACGGGTGTGATTTGCGCTTTGATTTTGCTGTTGATGGATGTTGATCCGGACACCGTCGCCAGAGAATACGAATTGACCACGTTCGGCTTGGTAAATGAGATTCCAAAGATCCTTCGTGCTGTTGAAAAGGAATTGGATAGTGAAAACCGCGCGGGAATGCTTAATCTCTTGTCCAGCCGATACGATTCGATGATCACTACGATTGCAATTATCCAGAACGAGTACGGCGGTGCCTACAATTGGTTCAAGAATTATTGTCAACTCACCGATGAAGACTTGACAATTATCAAGAAGAACCTCTCTGGTGAAGGTCAACACGGTTGGGAATGGAAACTATAAAAAGGTCTGATACGAAACCGCATCTTGATTAATTAAAGTTAAAAATACACGCAGCATATCTATATATATATACTAGTAGATTCGTGAAATTTTCGTCAAATCTTGAAAATGCTCATTTCAAAGAGAACTCCTAATAAGAATATTTTAACAGAATATAACGTTCACAAAGGGTCAATAACTGCAGTTATAACCCCACAGCATGATACATTAAAACAGCTGAAATCGTCACCTACGGCAAAGCGAAGAATAATTTGGCAACTAGGATCAAAGCTGTTGGAGAAGATATATATTTTTGATGTAAACGAGTCCATGGCCAATGAAATCAACGCCTATTCCGAGCTATATGATCTTCAAGGCTCAGTTGTCCCATATTTCTACTTTGCCACTAGTCGAAATCCAAACTATAATATTCCGAAACAAAGAAACTTGACAGGAATCGTGATCGAGAACCTGGAAGACTCACACAGGTACGTATGTCTACAAAACTGGAAACACCAACTCAACTCTCTCATCCGGTTCAATGCTTCTCAATCGCTTGCTCTGATCCACAAAAAGGGGGTCATTCATGGTGCAGTTTATCCAGAAAACATTCTGATTGATTCATATACGTATAACGTGATCTTTATAAACTTCGAGAAGAGCTATTTTCAACGGCTAACTGACTACACTCATTTCAAAAAACTACAAGAAAAGGAGCAGCACCAGCTCCAAACGATCTTTTAAAAACTCATAAAAACTAATCCTCTTCCAGGTCACCCTTTTTATAGTTCTCTTCTTCAAACACGTAATTCTTCCATTGCTTAATGGGAACACGCTGGTCAAACAATATACTGATCTCTTCCATACTCTTTCCAACTGTCTCTCCGATGCCGAAATAGATGAACAATAAGTACGCAGCACAGGTACCACAGTAGATGAAACATAGTTTCGGTCCCATTGCGGTATACATATAGGGCATTGTAAATGTGACCACCCAGGCAAAGAGCCAGAATGCAAACGTCCCACATGTCATGATTCGGTTACGGTTACGGCCCACACATGTTTCGGTGGCCACAACCCATGTTAGCGGGCCAGCGGCAAGACAAAACGCAAAGGCAAACAAGATGATCATGGCCACGATGCCGTTATTTGCACCTTGCGTTCGTGGGTGTCTGATGTCCAAACAGCCCACGATGAACATTTGTAGCACCATTAGAAAGACTGTGGGTAGCAAGAGTGGCCTTCGACCGAAACGGTCGACCAAGAATAGGGAGATAAACGCACCGACAACTTCAATAACGTAAATGATGATTGAAATGACAAAAGGGTTCTCCAGCCCGACGGATTGGACGAAGATTGTCGAGTAAGACGATATAAATTGGATACCTGTGATTTGTTGACCAGCCATCATACCGACCGTGCAGATTAATTTTCTTCTTTCGACTGGATCGCGAATCATATCCCACCACCCGCCGTTAGAGTTGTTATCTCTGGCGATGTCATCGATCATTTCGGCGACGTCCGAGCTAGGATCGTAATCCGGGTCGTCCTTGTGGATTTTGACCAGAGCCGTGGTGGCTGCGTCTTGCTTGTCTTTTCGCATGAGCCATCTCGGGGATTCTGGAAGATACCACATTACTGCAAAGAACAAGATGGGAACGACCACATGAATCATAATTGGGATCCGATATGCTGCTGAACTGTTGATATTTTTAGTACCTTCATCAATGCACGCCCCAACCACCTTGCCAAAGTCTAGCGTAAACTGCCAGGACCCTACCATGGCGCCTCTTAACGCTTTCGGAGGCACTTCAGAGAGGTACAACGGCACTGCATTGGACAAGATTCCAATTCCGATGCCTAGGATAGTTCTGCCTACGATGAACAAGGCAAGATTTTTCGAACACGTCTGCAACACGGCTCCGATACAAACGACGACATAAGCTGAAGCCATGCCGTATTTTCTTCCTAGACGGCTACCGATAAAGGTGGCGGCCAAACTGCCGACCATTTCGCCCACCTGGATCATTGAGGAGAGCACGGACCTCAATGTGTCAGTCAAGGTTTTTTCACCCGTCGCAGGGTCCACTGCGTTCCCGAAATCGTTTAGGAACACGGGCATAGCTTGGATTCCAGAAAAGTAGGTGGCATCGTAGCCATACAGCAAAGCACCCAAGACGGCGCAACTGCCGAAGAAAATGGCATATTTGTTCTTAAACATGGCTTTGGAGCAGAATGCACTTGGATTTTACGCTATTTTATTTATACCTTTCGGACCTGTACCCCCATTTTTTTTGTGGGACCCTGGGCTCTTGGACCCCCAAGAGGACCCTAGGGGTGAGTGGTCTACAGAGGGGGGGCGTCAAATTACACCAACACGCACAAACACATGCTTTTTAGGTCATGAACAACAGAAGCAAGAAGCTACAATTACGGTTGTTGAACTGTGACAATGTTAATTGGAAATTGCCAAACTCCGTTGAACAGTGAGTGTATCTGGTGGCCGAGGAGCCAATGTGGGGCAACTTTGTGGGGAGTGCGGGGCTTTCCTTATGCGGTAAGAACCGACAACCGTTAATCTGTCAAAACGCTACGGTTAAGGTGGGATGGAGGGCTGGGCGGAATGATGATTTTATACTGGGCGTTTTTTTTTTGTTTTTTTTTGGGTCCGATTTGGTACCGAGGTTTGACCGGATAGAGTTCTAATAGCTACGTTTATAGTCGGGTTGTAGTAGTCGTATGTGTGCAGTCAGGCGGCCGATCGCCTGGATCACATCTTCACCGATCAATCCACACTTCTATATACCCATAGGCATACATCTACACGGACATACACACTACACCAGTGCCAATGTTATCAATAGAGAGAAAAGGAAGGCTAATTATGTGAATAGATTGCCACTCTTAGATTTTGTAGTCTTAATATAAACAAACAGGGAAAAAAAAAAAAAAAAAATACAAAAAAGAAAAGATAACTGCATCCTAGTGCTCAATCCGTACTTACTATATGATGCGCAGAAACGTTTCAAACTCGAGTTAACTTGATAATACGCAGATGCTGATTTCACCAAATCGCAATAAATAAAATAAACAGCATAGTATCCAGCTACACCCTGCCCCAAAATCTCATCAAAACTAGGAATTATCGGCACTGGTCTGCGACTTAAGAACCCTTCTTCACCTGGAAACCTTATTCACAACCACTCACCCTCTCAACGTCTATCACCCCTCCCCCAATCTTCTCCCAAAGTCCTGCGATACCATAGAAGCCCAATCGACTCAACAACATTAACCTGCTTAGTCCATTACTACCCACCCGCAAATGGTGCCCGTACTAGATACTGTCCATATTTTCTTTTTGAGCCGCACAGGACAAGGATTATTATTATTATTATTATTACTATTACTACTACTGAGGACGGATTATTCGCACGTATCGAGCGTGTTGAGTTGCTAGAAGGTCTCAAACAAAGAGCAATAATTCGTTATTTGCTGATTCACTTTTGTAATGGTCGGTCAGACAAAGGATTCCGAAAGGGGAAGCTGATTCGACTATGACGAAATGGGATTTTTTGCTGTGATGGGTGCGTGATATGCTGCAGCTTGCTGGTACGCGGACTTACAGATCTTAACCTGCATTAATAATTTTTTTTTTTTTTTTCCGATTTTCCTACACTTCCTACAGTACTATATATCTTTGACGATATTTTTTTTTTCTCCCTCCCCCCCCTCCTTTTTTTTATTAAAAAGAAGATCTCACTAAGCTATGGTTTACATAACATACGACGATGGTCGTCCTCATAGGACCGTGGAAGTGGCGGCAGAGTTTACCGATTGGCAGCCTGCCCCCATGTCCTCCAGCGACGGCAAGGTGTTTCAAAGATGGGAGACCCTTTCTGAGGGCGATTATATGTACAAGTTTATAGTTGATGGTCAGTGGACTCTTTTGGATACTGAGGAGATGGGTAAGTGTAGAATTGAGCGCGTTTTTTTGGCTTTTTTTTATTTCCTGTTTAATACTGACGTGATATGTGTGCAGTTGATGATGGCAACGGTAATAAGAACCACGTTCTAAGAGTCAAGGGCAAAGAAGAAGTTTCTGAAGGTATCATGCTGCCCAGTTCGCGAAAGAGCAGTTTGGTCGAATCCCACGAACAAGCGAGTGGTAATAAAGACAGCAAAAAGGAGGACGACGACGGCCCGTCTGCCTTCTTAACAAATCATCAGGATAGAGACGGTCCGTCCATCGTGCGGTCCCACAGTCACGACGAGGGCACTGATGGCGCGAATGTAGTGGCTGGCACAGCAGCAGCAAGTGCTGCGGCAGCGGCTTTGAACTCTAAAGACAAGTCCGCAGATAATAACGGTACCACCTCCGCAAATGCAGCAGCACCTCCCTCTGACTACAGAAAGATCTCGGATGGAATTTCGCCACGAACCAGTCGTGCTAACGACGACGCCGGCTCCGCGAATGCCCCTCGAAGTGTAGTACCAGGTGCTTTCCCGCAAAGCACGGAGGATTTGACACAAGTTAAGGACGACACGCAGGGAATCCCCACGGAACGTTCAACAAGTAACATTTCACAGCCCGGAGACAGCTCCAACGTTATTCAGCAACCCAGCGATGATTACGAGGTGATTGCGCAAGCTGCTGAAAAGGACAATATACCAGATCCGCAGGTGACGGGTGGGACCTCAAAGCCTATTCCGCAAGTTGGCGAAAGATCACGGGCTCTTGAACAGGCCACGGACCACTACTCAAAGAGTAGCCCGGGCGAGCCGTCGACACATGTTATTAGTCCTATAGCGGGTGGCGCATCAACCTCAATCCCCGATCAATCCACTAGCGTTTTGGACCATTCAGTCGATAAGCAATCAACGGCTCCTCAGATCGAGTCTTCAAATATTCCTGAACAAACTGCGCCTGTCGCTACGAGCCAACCTTCAAGTGGCACTGAAGAACAACAGGCCAGGTCTGTGCCAGTAGGAACGACCGAGACAGTCCCACCATCGCTCCCACAAATTAATGAACCATCAGACACACTTCCAGAACCAGGTACAGTGTCTCCACCGACTGGAACATCCGCAAACACCGTTCCACAGCGAAGAAGTATCCAAGATACTGAGAATGTCCCCGTGGTTGGAGACTTGGGTTCCGAGCCGTTGCAGCACGATAATACACAAAATGCTAGTTTTAAGGAACAAGAACCGATCGAATCGTCGACACTTGATCCGGGGAGTGTGAACACGGTTGGAGATCACCGCGATCCAAACGAATACGATACACTCGGACTGCAAGAGCCTGGGCCTCCAGGCGATCAGATCCCCTCCACTGCCTACCGTAACCGACGACCGATAAGTGCCCACATCTCGCCAAAGTCTTCTCCGCAACCAACCGAAGACAGCGAAATCTCTGATGAACACAGACAATTCTTGACCGAAGACACATCACCTCCTCAAACACCAACTAGAAATGCCGCTGTGTTGGATCAAAAGAACTCGCTGCAGGGCTCATCTAACAAGTCTACTCCTCAAGAACAACAACAGTCATCTCTTGGATCTCCCTTGGCAATTAATACTACCAAACCATTGCATGGAAATGAGACTAATCAAAAAGAGAACGGTAATGAAGGAGTAGATATTAATCGATCCCCATCAAGTGCTTTAAGAGCGGCGAAATTAAAGTATGCGGAAAATGCGACCCAAGGTAATGAAAATAGTTCACAAGAAGTGCCCGCAAATACTGCTGCAACTACTGATGCCGCTGCCAATGAAGCTGAGACTGCTAAGCACACCACTACTCCACAAGCTCCAAGAACAGAATACCTCACTACTCTGCGAACTAGTCATGAAACGGACAGTTCAAAGGGTCACCAGAAGAAGCAGTCCAGAAACATTTTCAGGAGAATTTCACGAGCATTCAAATCAAGCAATTAACAGTTCTAATGTTATTTTTTTCAATTTTTTTTTTTTTTTTTTTTTTTTTTTTGTACAAGTTAATATCCCGGCAGCTTTTGTATATTATAATGTCCATAAATTATTCATTTTTCGACAAAGACTTTTAAAACCTTGGTTTAGAGAACTATGCTGTGGGTTCTATCGATATGCATAATATTTTGTCTATCTGCCTGTAACTGCAGTACTTTGGATCCTATCGACACTACGGCTCCAAAATTTCCAACCAGACAGCACCCTTTGAAGATTCCACCAGGGTCAGAAGACCTCAAAAAACATCCAATCGAGACAAATAAGTTTTACGAAAACTTTTTGTTAGGGGACCAGCATTTTCCGGCTTGGACCCATCCATATACGATATGGTGGTCAGCCATCAACAACGGCATGGCCATTTCTCAAACGGAATCTTCAAAGAGACACATTGCAGTCGGCGATGGCCATCTTTTCGCACCGTCGCGAGGAGAGATGATCAACTTTAACGCGCTGGAGTTTCAAGTGAACGTGAATATGAGACTGGAACATGCCAATCACCTGTCTGTGCACAGTGTCTTATATCGTGATGACGATCAAACAGCCAACATTAGATTCCCACTGGCATTGGGTATGGGCTATGTAACGGGTATATATTCCAACTTGACTCCAGTAATCAAGGTACCCAAGGAAATCTCAGTTGTCAAGAAAGATATTTCTGTTGACCATGAAAAATTCATCATTGAGCTAGTAGACGGTTCAAAATGGCTGATGCACGTATCCAGACCGCTCAACTTCAAACTCCAACCAGATAAGAAGTCAATTATCAGTGCAGACGGAAAAGTTGACCATGCGATTATCCAGGTTGCGAGAATACCGGAAAATGACAAGGATGGATATGGCGAGAATGTTTTTGACCGAGCCTCGGGGGCTTACATTACCGGGGCCAGCTTGGAGCTACAAGGCGACGTTTATCGCATAGTATATGACATTGACGGAGCAAATAGATCGGGTGATAAGGAAGCGCTGGTTTTTGCACTACCACATCACGTAGAATCTTTCACTACAGACCACGGGGACACTGGCATGACACTCGATTCCACAGTCTTTGGCACCATGCGAGGGATTATAACATCCAATCTGGAGATGAGGGAGCCGCTGGAAACCGTCGAATCCATTGGGCTCATGCCATGGGATGGAAGTAGATTCGATGGATCCATTTCAAGGCTGATTTCCGAAAGTGCTAGAGTGGAATTACAGGACGCGGGCAAGATAGCCGGGGAGACAGACACGGGCAATAATTACTTTTCGTTCAAGGCACTCGACAAATACGCTCTGATAGCATTTTCACTCAAATACGGCGCCCGAGACGAGGCACTTGCCCACACTGCACTGGACATTGTCAAAGACCGATTTAAGTTGTACTCGCAAAACGCCCAAAAGGCTCCGTATGTGTACGACACAACTTGGAACGGACTTGTATCTTCTGCCGGATTAAATGGCGATCCCCATGGAGACTTTGGCGCGTCGTATTATAACGATCACCACTTCCACTATGGGTACCTAATCCACGCAGCTGCGATCATTGGACACCTGGATCCCGGATGGATAGCGGCGAATAAAGCTTTTGTCAACACATTTGTCCGAGACGTGGCCAACCCGTCCACAGAAGACGAATACTTCCCGCTGTGGAGATCGTTCGATTGGTTCACGGGCAAATCGTGGGCCGGAGGACTGTTTGCTGCCATTGACGGCAAGGACCAAGAGTCTTCGTCGGAGGACTACCATTTTGCATACGCAATGAAGCTGTGGGGACAAGTGATTGGGGACAAGGCCATGGAGTCACGAGCAAATATGATGCTGGCAGTGCTGCACAAGTCCATCCACAATTACATTCTCTACAACGAGAGCAACGAGAACGTTCCACCGGAGATTGCGCAAAATCTAGTGTGCGGCATACTTTTTGACAACAAGATTGAGTACCACACCTATTTTGGCGACGACCTGGCCTTCATCCACGGAATCCACATGATCCCACTGACTCCAGCGTCCGCACCCATGCGGGGAGCAGACTTTTCCCGTCTAGAATGGGAAACCAAGCTCGAGCCCGTGTTTGAAGGGCTGGACCCAGCCTCAGGTTGGCGAAGCATCCTCAAGCTCAACCAGGCCATCTTCGATCCTGCTGAGGCGCTCAACTTCTTCGCTGCCCCGGACTTTGACTACCGCTGCCTCGACAACGGCCTCTCCCGGACGTGGGCCCTCACTCTCGCAGCCGCGCTTTCCCGTAACAAGTAGAGAATTGAGTATGCACCTGCCACTATCCTGGGCACATCTAGCAGTAGATCTACTGTAAATAATTAGAACGACCCCACATTACTGGGCCCGAGTAAGAAGCAAAAGCACTAATCTCACAGGGCAGCCACACCCTACGGGGTCGAAGTATGTCCTGCGGACGGCCTTCTTTTCTAGAAAAGAAGCAAAAGCATTAATCTCACAGGGCAGCCACACCCTACGGGGTCGAAGTATGTCCTGCGGACGGCCTTCTTTTCTAGAAAAGAAGCAAAAGCATTAATCTCACAGGGCAGCCACACCCTACGGGGTCGAAGTATGTCCTGCGGACGGCCTTCTTTTCTAGAAAAGAAGCAAAAGCACGAATCTCACAGAGCAGTCACACCCTACCGGGTCCAAGTATGTCCTGCGGACGGCCTTCTTTCAAAAAAACTGTTATCGCAGAGCAGTCACCCTACGGGGTCGAAGTATGTCCTGCGGACGGCCTTCTTTTCTAGAAAAGAAGCAAAAGCACGAATCTCAGAGAGCAGTCACACCCTACCGGGTCGAAGTATGTCCTGCGGACGGCCTTCTTTCAAAAAAGCACTGTTATCGCAGAGCAATCACCCTACGGGGTCGAAGTATGTCCTGCGGACGGCCTTCTTTTCTAGAAAAGAAGCAAAAGCACTAATCTCACAGGGCAGCCACACCCTACCGGGTCCAAGTATGTCCTGCGGACGGCCTTCTTTTCTAGAAAAGAAGCAAAAGCACTAACCTCAGGGACTAGTCACACCCTACGGGGTCGAAGTATGTCCTGCGGACGGCCTTCTTTTCTAGAAAAGAAGCAAAAGCACTATCTCGCAGAGCGATCGCATCCCCATTTCCTGCGGACGGCCTCCTTTCCAGAAAAGAAGCAAAAGCTCCAACTATGCATACAGGACCATCCACAGGGAGTGATACTAGCTTCCTTTCTCGAAAAGAATACCACAACAGCACCTCTAAGCGCCAGACTCACCACCCATTGAAACATGTCAAGCGATTCAGATGCACATTCAGACACAGGAAAGCCACTAGAGTAACCTCGAGCTCAATTGAGTTGTGCCCACTTTCCAAACCTCAAGCGCTTACCTGAACTATAGCCCTCTGTACCACGCTGCGAGACTAACAACACGTCTCTTGTCCCAGATCCTGATACGGCTGTTGACCACACCCCTGGAGTAGTCGTGGAAAGCGAGTAACCAACGTTAACAGGTGCTGATGGCGCTTAAAGACAAGCCATTGAATCGCACGTAGTCCAGCATTCTAAACGTACACACATACACTCTTAATAACGGCCGACCCTCTTCAACAAACCACCAGTAAAGCACCTTAAACGCCAGACCAGCGTCTAGACATTGGCCTCGCAGAGCTACCTTTTTTGCTTCTTTTCGGAGAAAAAAGAAGCCGCCGGAGGCTACACAGAGTCCGCGTATTGCCCTGCGGGCGGCCTTCTTTTCTAGAAAAGAAGCAAAAGCACTGGACTCAGAGGGTGGTGAGATGGCGCCTCGCAGAGCTACCTTTTTTGCTTCTTTTCGGAGAAAAAAGAAGCCGCCGGAGGCAGCACCGTGCGGCCAGCCGATACCGGGACGCCGGATGAGGGCGTGTGTGGACAGACGATCGGTGACGTCGCTCATGCCCGCCCTGCATACGGAGGACGATCCGAGACAAGAGATCATCTGTCAAAAATGGTGTCATGCCACCGGTGGCACGCGTCCGAGACGGAAGGTAGCTGACATAAGCAGAAGATCGAGGGATCCGAAAAGGGCCGAATAAACAAAGGATGAGAAAGGATGGGATTGAAAAAATTACGTAGGGGGCTTCCAAATAAATTATTAAGCACTCGAGGGCGGTAGATAGCAGAAGCGGTAGATGGGTATTTATGTAGCGAGGGACCCTAGACTTGGGACATTGTGGGGATCCCGGTTCTTGGTGGGGACGCTCTTCTAGACGATGGCAGGGAGAAGGCGCCGTTGCGGAAGACGTTGGCGATCGAGTAGACCAGCGACACCACCACGGTGAAGAAGGCAAAGTACAGGAACGCCACCGACGCCTGGGCCTTTCGACACCGGTCCTCCGAGCCCTGGGCCACCTTGTTGCTCCGGAGATAGTCCTTGTCGTTGCAGGAGTGACATCTGATGGCTACCGCGATAGCGGTAGCGGCGGCAAACAGGAACACAAAGTTGAACAAGTCGAGGATGGCAATCACAATCGGGAACGCAATCGCCTCGATGAAGGCGGCTGCGACGCCGTAGAAGACGCCAAACACCAGCCCAAACACCGCTGCAAAGATACCGAAGTTGACCTGCGGGTTCACCGGATCCTGGTCGTGGATCAGCGACCCGGTCAGACCCAGGACAATGACGAGCCACACGAAGAGCATGCCTCTGATTATGGGGTCGATGAATGCTGCCATGGTAGTAGTCGAGTGTAGTAGTTTACGCCAGGATTAGAGGGGGGTGAGAGAAAAAAAAATTCTTATGATGAAAAGGCGCTTGTTGCGTTGTTGGGTGTAGAGGGAGCAAGTGAAAAATGTGGAAAGCTAATTATTTATATATGCACCCTGCCAGCGGCGGGCTTGCATACTGCATGTGTGTGCTTTTCCCGATTGTTTTGTTTTTCCTCAAAAGCAAGCAAAACACAAACAAAAATCCCAAACGGGAATTCCTTTGTTCCACACAAAGACACATATCCTCCTCCGATCGGCGCGACGCAACCCCAGTCGGTACCGATATAAACAAGCGTAAACAAACCGCTGCTGCTTTTCATATCCTGCTACTGCTCCTGCTGCTACTACTGCTACTGCTACTACTGTTACACTACTACTTTCATGAATCGGGTCGCCGACTTTGAGCGCAGACTGGACCTGGCTGCAATTGATCGGGTCGTGGTCGCGGGCGCCCACGTAGGCTCCTACGGCGACGCCTGTCCCGAAACCTTATCCCAGCTCCGGTCCTATCTGGACCATCTGGCCCATCACGAGACGTCGTCTGATCTGGCCATCTCGTATGGATGTGTCTGGCTCTTTCGGCATTGCGTCTCCGACCTGCTTGCTCGCGCCCACACGCTGCTGGCCCATCTGCGCTACTACGACTCTGTTCTGGCCGGCGGTTCCTCGGCCCTAGTCGTCTATGGCGTCCAGACCCTTCCCCGGTGGCTCTACCGGCGCAGCTGGCACGGCCGTGATCCCGTAGATCTGGTCTCAAATCCGCTGCGCTACACCTCCCTCGAGCTTTCGACCCATCGCCGCAGTCTCAAGGCCCTGTTGGACCAGCACACCGACAAGCTCGGTCAGCTGGTCTCACAATGTTTTGTGTCTCCCGACCGTGCCGTCCATGATGGTGGTGGTGGTGGTGGTGATGCTGATGATGAAGCCGTTGTTGAGAGCATCCGTGTCATGCATCGGGTTATGATCCCAGCTGTCCACTCCAATTCCTCCGCTACCGCAGCAACCACTTCTCCCTATCAAATGATGCTGGACATTGTCGCTGACGGCTTTGTTTCCGACAGCCCGACCCTGGCCGCCCATGGCCGGCCCTCCCGGCTGACCAGGTACTGGCCCATGCTCGCAATTGCCGTCTTTGGCGGCTACAAGGTCCTGGGAAACTGGCGCACCCTGGTGGCGTGGCTCAAGACCAACCTCGTAGACACGACCGTGTCCCTCTGGACCAACTGGATCGTCGACCCGGTCTACAAGATCTACCAGACCATCCGTCACGACGAAAACGCCCAGATCGCGCTCATGAGCAAGCAATCCCTCGACTCGGACTTGCGCTCCCTCGAGCGCATGGTAGTCGACTTTGTCGGCAAGGACAACAGCGACCCGAACTTGCTCGCTGCTATTCAGCAGGGCGACCTCTCCTCCGTCCTGTCCAGATACGAGAAGCAGATCCAGTCCCCGATCCGCTCCATTCTCACAGGGGAGCTCATCCGCTCCATCCTGATCCAGGTCCAGAAGACCAAGGTCGACGTTGAGGTCGCCATGGACGGCATCGACAAGATGCTGCAATCGCAGCAGCTGGTCTTTGGGCTCGTTGCCGCCCTCCCGAGCTTCTTCATGCTCTGGTACGGCTTTGGCTTCATTTCGTCCAAGTCCCGCTCTACCGACCGCCGGATCCAGAACGTGTCCAAGGCAAAGGCGCAACTCAGGATCACCCTCGGAAACATCGACCAGATCCTGGTCCGCTCGGACAGTCTGTCGTATCGCTCTCTCGGCCTCATTCTGTGCTACACCCACCACGTCCGCGCCCTGGCTAAGCCGATCCTGTCTCGCTCACGGTACAGCCAATTGGTCACCAGACTGCAAATCCTCGAAGACATGGCCTCAGTCCCGGACGCCCGGGCCAATCTCAACGACATCTTCATCCAGTTTTCAGAACTTAAGTAAAAATGGCCCCCCGGTGAGGCCTGTACAGCTGCATATTCACCAAAACCCATAGACTCAATCTCATCATTTACCTCATCCCCGCCGTTGTCGCGCACGCGCGCGCCAAGCGTCGATCAGGGTCCTTTGACTTAAGTGCTCGCAGAGACACATTGCCCTGCGGGCGGCCTTCTTTTCTAGAAAAGAAGCAGAAGCAATGGTTCCGCCTCGCAGAGCTACCTTTTTTGCTTCTTTTCGGAGAAAAAAGAAGCCGCCGGAGGCAATACACCCTACGGGGTCTGTGTGTGCCCTGCGGGCGGCCTTCTTTTCTAGAAAAGAAGCAAAAGCACTGGAATTGCCTCGCAGAGCTACCTTTTTTGCTTCTTTTCGGAGAAAAAAGAAGCCGCCGGAGGCAATACACCCTACGGGGTCTGTGTGTGCCCTGCGGGTGGCCTTCTTTTCTAGAAAAGAAGCAAAAGCACTGGAATTGCCTCGCAGAGCTACCTTTTTTGCTTCTTTTCGGAGAAAAAAGAAGCCGCCGGAGGCAATACACCCTACGGGGTCTGTGTGTGCCCTGCGGGCGGCCTTCTTTTCTAGAAAAGAAGCAAAAGCACTGGTTCAGCCTCGCAGAGCTACCTTTTTTGCTTCTTTTCGGAGAAAAAAGAAGCCGCCGGAGGCACATTTCCCAGCAAAAGCACTGGGCCTCGCAGAGCTGGAGTTTTACAGACTCACAAGTGGTCTACTGGCCATCCAGCTACGCCCCAGCCATCCCACCTTGTATAGCTGCGTGTAGTAGGGGTACCGCCCGAGCTTTTTTTTTTTTTTTTTTTTTTTTTTTTTCTTGAAATATACTGTCCACAGTCGTTCGCCATATCAGCCTACTCTAGTTCCTATTTTGTGACACCCGGTTTTTGGTTGTTCGAAAATAGCTTGAGCCTTTCCCAGGATGCGTATCTGGTACTAACTAACGGTGGTTCTCGGGAAATCCATTCAGCAAACCTTATATTCTCCATGAATCTAATGAGGCGTAGACAGGTGGTTTGGGTAGCTACAAGCAGATATTCGCTCTCATCGAGAAATATGAGGTTGCAAAACTGATCAAAGGGAATATAATACAGTACAGGCCGGCCATTTTCCGTCTGCTGACCATATACTGTGCATAAGAAGATGCGGGGAATACCGAGAAGTGGAAGTATACACACAGACCTGTATACGTACATAGGCGAGAAAGCGTTTTCGCTTGCACTGGCACATATTCTAAAAAAAGAAATCATTACGGGTCGGCCATGATCCGTTGACTACAGACGACAAATACCTTTGGACGTTGCGGAGAATACCGAAAGGTATAGAGGCAATCCAAGACACAATCCTGTACAAAGGGGCGATGTGGATGCTTTTCGCCTAGACGAAGTGGATACACCAAGTTTCATCAAGTACCGCAATATGTGCCTCTAGTGAATATAAATATGGACCATGATTTCTTGAGGACAGACCATCCTCACTCATCAAAACAACAACAATGGTCTCCATCAGCAGCCTCTCTATCTTATCAATCGCCACTGCTTCCATGGCCGCTGGCATTCCAGCCCGTAAAAGTGCGCCTGTGGCCACCGCGGCAGATACATTGCCAGCTCCTGTCCAAAGCAGCGACCTATCTCCATTTGCATCTGCTCCACCTTCAGACAAGAACGACACTATCAACGGGATCCCAACCGAGGTCCATCATGCATTGAACAGTGCTGTGTCTGCTATTTCCGTTTCCAAGGACAGAGTGCACCAAAACGAGTCTGACTCCGAGGCGCTTCAAAGTCTTGCATCTGCCGTACAAAACTCCAACTCGGCATTATGGCAAGTCTCCGAAGCATGCTTGATTTACTGCATGCCACCACCACCTTCTTCTTGTTGTGGAAGTGGCTGCTGTGGATACAGCTGTGGTGGCTGTTGCGGGACTTACACTGTCAGCGGCATCACCTTTAATCTTGCGACCGACACTAAACCAAAGGTCGGCAATCTGTTCCCCAACTTCCTCGAGGGAAATATGGCTTACGTCAAGGACACCTTGGGATACACCTTGTCTCCAACGATGCAAAGAATGGCCAAGCGTTGTAATGAATTGGCCGACTCTATTGATTCCGGAAAATTCAGCAAGGACGATGTCAGCGAGGCTGAGTACATTCTTCCTTCTCTCAAGATGTTTGCAAAGAACACTGAGCAAATTTCTAAGGTTGACGGCGAAAGAAAGGATCTCAATGCCGCTCTTGACCGATTGACAACTGCTCTCAAGAACCACAAGCACTAATTTCACTCTAAAACTAATCACATTTTCCCTCTTCGATTCTATTACTAACGCTTTGATATATTCAGAGTTTTCAGCTTCTCTTCAACTTCATTTCTATTTTAATGGCTCCCGATTTTACGCTCTATATTTCGATTTACTTTCGCTTCATTTTATATATTCTACTTCGGTTTACTTTTCGCTTCAATTTTGCCATGTAATGTTTCTCTCCTATCTGTAATATCTAACTTTCTCATTTCCCTATTGTAAAGGTTTTCAATTTTATATATTAAGTTTCCAATTTTATATATTAATTTTCCAATTTTTTATGTTAATTGGTCTATCTTTTTAGCTTTCTGATAGAGGAGTCGGTAAAGCCGTCCAGTTCTGCAAAACCCCGGACCAGGTCCGGGATTCATACGTTACCCATCACAGCAACAAATCGGCCCGGCAACTTCCCGCTGGCTTCCGCCTCCCGGAGCCATAGCCACTGCAGCCAAGACAAAAAGGTAGTACCAGGGATAAAGCGCCACAGTGAGAGAACTGAAAGTTTTTGTTTTCGACTTTTTTTTTTTTTTTTTCCCTTGACAGTAGAGCAGTCACAAAGAAAAAACATGTCTGGAGCTGCATTCATTAACAGGTCTTTGACCACTATTAGAAACGTAAGTGTGAAGGGTGTTGAAACTGCCGTCTTCTTTGCGTTACTGACACTGGGTTTGTTATATAGGAGTTGGAGTTTCTGAAAGACTCGAACGTAGTTACCGAACGGTTTTACCAGGAGTTTGTTGACAAACTTCCTGCTAAATACCAAGAAGGCGCCCCACCTGTGGATGTTCAAAGTGGCGCTATCCAAGGAGGTAGAGCTGAGCTACCAGCTCCAGCTGCGCAAAATAACACACCACCTCCTCCACCCGCTTCAGCTCCTGCTGATTCTAAAGAGGAGGTTGTGGAAGCGCTCTATGACTTCCAATCTCAAGACCCAACAGATTTGACACTTATCAAGGGCAACAGAGTCGTGGTTTTGGAGAAACTCAATGCTGATTGGTGGAGGGGTCGTGACTTGACCAGAGGCGGACCAGAGGGCATCTTCCCATCGAATTACGTCAAGCCGGTTTCTCACGGAGACGAAAAAATTAGGGGAGCTGCGCCTCCTCCTCCTTATGGAAACGAGAAGGCAACATATGAACCACCACAGAATCATCTAGGATATACACCACCACCACCTCAACAGATGCCCTCAGGCCCTCCTTCGCAAGCTGGATATGCTCAATTCCCACCTCCAAGCACAAACTATTATCCACAGCAACAATACACGCCTCCACCTCCACAGGCGGCGCCTGCTGCTGCTCCGGCTCCACAACAATCCGGCGAACAGGGTCATGGACATGGTCATCTGCGTAAATTCGGTGGAAAGTTGGGTAACGCTGCTATTTTCGGTGCTGGTGCTACCATGGGTGCTGACTTGGTTAATTCTATTTTTTAATATTTAAATAAGGTAAATGTATTGGACGATCTAGGTAACACACGGGATTTGTTATTATTTTGATTGCATGCCAATCATACTCCATAATTATATAAAGCCAATAATCCAGCTATTTTATTATTATTATTATTATTTTATTTCCCCCTTACTTGATATCTCAAATGCCCGATATGCTTGTTTTAAATCCAAAGCTAGTCAATGATTATATCCGCATGTGTGAGTTCTGTTCTTCAAAATTGGACCCTACCAGCATGCAATCGTCTGAGGACGTCGTTGTGGACGCTACATCTCCGCAACTAAATGAATTTGTGCCAATGGAAATGGACCATAGCCCCTATTATTGGGCTCCGTTGGATCAGGTGGGGTCGGCACCCTTATCGGTGAATCAGACAAATGCCGAACCAAATGCCGGCAGACCAGCAATGACATCATCAGCATCTCCACCCGTGCGCAAATTTGTTAACAAGAAGGCTCCACGCAGACGACGCAGGAAATATCACGAAATCGTTCGTTTGTATAAATGCAACTATCACGGTTGTTTGAAGGCATATGGCACGCTGAATCATCTAAACTCCCACGTCAAATGCCACAATCACGGCCCCAACAGGAAGCCCGAAGAATTTCGTGAAATTCGTCGTCAATATAAGCTCTTCAAGCAACTATCACAGGCTTTCCCGAACCCTACCTAATTGTTTGTAGGTTACATTAATACATCACTTCGGCATCTGATCACGTTGAGGGGGGTTGAATGTTGCAGCCGCGTGTGGGTCTCTGGCCGATATGTTTTCCAGAAAAAGGTTCTAATAGTACATTATAGGCTATTCTAAAGACACTTTAATATGACCTGTGATTTCACTAGATAGATGGAGACATTTTATTTTATTATTATTGTTTTAAATCTAATTAAAAAGAATACCATTGCTTTATAGGATCGACCAAAATGGGGCCGCATCTGCACATGTGGGCCCATAGCAAAGGCTCGGGGAATGACGGCAATTGACCGGAATCGGCTTATGCACGAATAAAATCAGCATTTTCGGTGGATACTCCTCACTCCCATTAATTTCTAGCCGATTTTTTTATAACCAATATGCACGTCAGGGAGTATGTGAGGTCGGGGTAGGCCTGACGTTGTATGCAACACTATATAGGCATATCCGTATCTAATCAAAGCTGACAATGAACACGGTTAAAAATAGTGCAGATCTACAGAAATCAGTGTATCACAATGTAAGTGAAGGAGGCAACCGTTAGATAATCGACCTCTTGTATTAACATAGTTCTAGATAAGCATAGGTGAATTATCGCCTCGGTTTCTCTAGCGTTGCTGTGGCAACCATCTATATTTCCAGCCTCTTGATTCCAAAGCTTTCAATTGTATTTGCGAATGTAGAGAACTATGATTCCCTTGTTTTAGTATGTTTAAAACTTCAGGGTGCGTTGGCTATTGATGTATAACTACCAAAAAGTAATGAGACTACCCGGTACAGGCCCGCAGTGTTGAGGGTAAAATAATCTTAGGGCGAAATCCACTAAATATGAAGAAGTTATGGGCCTTTTCCTATGGGAATGGACTGAGTTTGGTCCTGATAACAATATTAATTATCTAAACTTTTCGAGTGACCGTGGCATACCACCACAATAAAGAGCTCGTGCATCTGCAAAATTCTCTGCCGGGGTTTCTTAGTGCAATACCATTTGTTGTTCAGCATGATGAATGCAGCCAGGGGATTATTCGATTAGAGATGGAAGTTTTAAATCCTTATCTGCAGTTGCCAACAATCCAGAATCTAGTTTCTTTAAAAGGGCTACAGACCCCTCCAAAGTCGTATGGTTGGCCTCTGATTCAACCCGGAGAGCATGACCATATATGTATAAAACATAAGAGTTGGATACTAATTTCTGGGAAATGCGGTCTGTCTATGCACACGCAGAATTTATCTGGAGAGAGAAACAAGTGAAAGAGGTTGGGCGTACACACAATGGTCTGATGTGTGATGCTAACAACAATGACTACACAAAAGCATACAAAGGCTAAATCAGGCAGCTGCAACACGCGAAGTTACGCACAGAGCATATTGGCTTTCACTGTAAGTTAGGTTCAATGGTTTAATAAATCAGGTAATGAAAAGCAGTTTGTGCGGCTGTGCGGCTTCTGATTAATTTTTTTTTTTTTTTTTTTTTTTTAAGCCAAATTTTCATTTCTATCAAATCGCATCAAAAACGCTGAAAATGCTGCAGGTGCTGAACAACCGAGGCAGCTTGTGGACTGCAGTTGTCTCGAGTGCATTGACTCTTGGGGCCACCTACATCTACAATACATATATTAATGGAACGAGTACTAATGGACGGAGAAAGAGAGAAAGTACAAAAACCAAAGAGCCCGTCGCCGTGCCAGAAGAGGTTGTGAATGAGCAGCTTGCACGAAATAGAGCATTTTTAGGGGAAGATGGTGTGAGCCGTATACGAAATTCATTTATTATTGTTGTGGGCGCTGGAGGAGTCGGATCATGGGCTGCCACAATGTTGGTACGATCAGGGGTTGGGAAAGTCAGGATCATTGATTTCGATCAAGTCAGTCTTTCCAGCTTGAACCGACATGCATGTGCTACACAGGATGATGTGGGATCGTCTAAGGTGGACTGTATTGCCAATTTCCTCAAGAAGGTAGCACCTTTTGTTCAGTTGGAGCCAGTTAACTCACTCTGGAACATGGAAGCTGCAGAGGAACTGCTTGAGGGAAAGCCTGATTTTGTTATTGACGCTATTGACAACATCGACACTAAGGTTGATTTACTGACCTATTGCCATACAAACGGAATTGAGGTCATCTCGGCTATGGGCGCTGGTTGTAAAGCTGATCCTACCCGAGTGAGATTGGCTGACATCAGCTCTTCTGCGGAGGACCCGTTGTCACGATGTACCAGACGACGATTGAGAGCACGAGGGATTTCAAAGGACATTCCAGTTGTTTTTTCATCGGAAAAGCCTGGCCGTGAGAAGGCCCAATTATTGTCTTTGGACGATTCTGAAAAGGACCGGGGTGATGTGGGCGAATTGGCCGTGTTGCCAGACTTCAGAGTCCGCGTTTTGCCTGTTTTGGGTCCATTACCTGCAATCTTCGGACTGACGATTGCTACGCATATTATTAATTCATTGGGTGATTATTCTCCTGTATTTGACACCATCCAAGGTGGCTACTCCATGATTGGAAAGACCAGACACAAGTTGTATGAATCTGCGCTGCAAAGTCTGGTGGGCCAATTTGCGCGACTGGGTATGCCTCAGGCTCGAGATGTTCCCATCACTACTACTGATGCAGAGTACATCATTGAGGAAGTGTTCCGGGGACGGTCTCCGGTTTCTGGCGATCCGAATCGATTGGTGCTGTCAATCTGGGATCCTACTGCTCCAATTGAAGTTTCTAATCTGGTTCCATTGACGAAGGAGCAACAGGCATACCATGAAAAGACTGTGCTCAAGGGTGGCAGTCCGCTCGAGGATGCATATTCGCAGGGAGTCCTTGAGATTATTGCTAGACGTGCGAAGGAGGAGGAGTGGTATAGCCAATTTAGATAGTAATGTGAATATTTATGCGAAGAGGAAAGCCACTCTGTGTTTTTCAGAAAGTTATGGCCAATAATAATAATAAAGGCGTAGTCTATGTTAATAAATAAATACAAGATGCAATCTATATGTACAACCATTCTATCAAATGCCCAATAATACTTTTGCCCGTTCGTAAACAAAAAAGGAGCATGCGAACATTGGAGTGACTTTAATGTAACCAATGGTCAGCCCAACAAAGAAACCCCGAAAACCGTGTGCCGCAAATATGGACCGGGCAGTTGCAAAGATACCAGACCGATCGCCAGTGACCCCACCAACCTGCATACGACGACGAATAACTTCCAATGGATAACTGGCAGTTTGGGCACACAACCCAGAAAGTCCGCCAGCGGTCAATTCGGCCCACGCGTTCAGCGGAGGTCTGGAGCGAGACCCCGGGGTCGGATCGGAGACAGCATAAGGGGCGAGAAGATTAGTTCGAAAGATGTCGTGAAAGACGTCATGAACCCAGAACGAGACTCCAGCATACGGAATCATGCCTGTTATCGTGGGAAGGAAGCCGCGATAAAAGTTCCGCAGCCCAGCTCTGCTGTCTTCGTTATATACTCGCTTGAACGTCCGAATCAGACGCCCCCGAGGATGTTGCTGTTCGGGAGATGTGGTGTCGTAGGCCAGACGGACTCTAACGAGATCTAGCGGGTAGGCGACGAAAACTGAGGTCAAACCAGAAAGCGAGCCCGCAACTATTCGGCGAACGGACGTTTCCTTGTCTTTTGAAGGAATGAGCAAGGCACGGATCTGCTCATAGCTGACAAATTTGATGGCAGCATAAGGGAAAATACGCAATAAAGTAGCGGAATGGCCCTGAAATAAGGCCAGTCCTCCATTGGTCTTGTAGATGTGTCTCCCAGCCTTATAAAAGCCTATCCACGAGCCGGTGTATTTCTGGAACGACGGGTTAGAGGTCTGGAAAAGAATCTTGACCCGATCCAAAGGTGCAATCATCGTTTTTGCCGCACAGCCAGCTGTACCTCCGGCTAGCCCGCTGCGAATGACATAATCAAAGCTCTGTTTATCCACATTCATCGGCTCGTTGTGGTACAAATACTCATCGCAAGAGTCGGTTTTCTGCACTGCGCAGGAAGACTTATTGGGAGAAGAAGATTTTTTCTTTTTATCTTCAGCTGTGGCTAGAGGAGTGTCCATTTTCAGGCTATGTTATCTTCTGCGCCGTTTTAGAGAAAAAGAGATGAAAAAACTGGAGATCAAAAGGACGACAAATAATCCCACTCGGAGGCCGCTGGGGGTTAAGTAATGTTGATTACACAGAAAAAAATAAAAAAACGTTTTGGTGGGGAAAAAGGACTTTGGCCCTCGGAGTATGCACGGGGGATTTTTTCTATTCCGATCGGCTGGCCGAGATTAACGTGAATGTGGGGAGTGAGACAGGTCTGGGTGACAGGGAACGGTGTTTACGGGACTGGCATGTATAAAGGATGCTATGAAGGCGGGTTTATGAGGTAATTGATGAGGGGGTTGTATAGAGTAGTAGTTTGTATTTATTAATTTTTTTTGAAAGATATGTGTGGGTTCTGTGTGCAGCTGGTTCCGACTATGTTTTGTGGATGCCACACTACTCTGGTTAGTATGTTAGTAGAAAGAGAGATTCTTCATTTGAATATAGTTTTCATTTTCATAGTAAGGATTAGTTTGCTTCTACAACACCAGGGAATGGGCCTCCGGCGGCTTCTTTTTTCTCCGAAAAGAAGCAAAAAAGGTAGCTCTGCGAGGCAGTTCCAGTGCTTTTGCTTCTTTTCTAGAAAAGAAGGCCGCCCGCAGGGCATACACAGACCCCGTAGGGTGTATTGCCTCCGGCGGCTTCTTTTTTCTCCGAAAAGAAGCAAAAAAGGTAGCTCTGCGAGGCAAGTCCAGTGCTTTTGCTTCTTTTCTAGAAAAGAAGGCCGCCCGCAGGGCAATACACGGACCCTGTGTAGCCTCCGGCGGCTTCTTTTTTCTCCGAAAAGAAGCAAAAAAGGTAGCTCTGCGAGGCAAGTCCAGTGCTTTTGCGTCTTTTCTAGAAAAGAAGGCCGCCCGCAGGGCAGTACGCAGTATGTGGGCCGAGGTTCCAGAGATCTCCTGTATTGACGATATTAAATTCGGCAAGTAATACTACACTAACCGATAACAAGACAATAATAATATTCGCTATTCCAAAATGGTACTTAAATCTTAGAAGCGCCGTTCTTCCGGGCGACGGTGCACTTGATGAGACCGTTTGGATTGGACTGAGGAGCATAAACCTCAGCGTCCTTGCCAGTGTTTTGAAGACCCTTGTGCCAGCTCAAGTCAATCTCAAAGTAATGCTTGTTTGGCAACGAGTAGGAAACAGTTTCAATTTGGCCAAACTCCTTGAGGATCTGCTCACACATGTGGTACATGGTGGTCTGAACAGACTCAGAAAACTCGGTAGCAAAAATGTCCAAGGTGGTGTTCCTAGCGCCTTCCCAGGCATTGTCAAACACGCCGTCGGCTGCCAGCTTCTTCACCTGCGCAAAGTTTGCGACCTTGGATGGAGTCCAGGTCCAGGTCGCATCCACGTCAGTGGAAAGAATGCGGTCGTAGGCGTCCTTCAACGTGGTGTACTCACACATGTGGTAGTGGTGGAAAGCAGAGCCAGTGGACTTGAGAACAGTGAGGTCCTTGATTCCCGACGAGATTCTGAACGGAGAGCCATCGTCAGACTTGGAAACAGAGCAAATTCGGACCTCATTTCCGTCTCTCAAGAAGGAGTGAGGATGTGGCTTGCCCTCAACGTTGTATCTCGTCCAACGATGCTGGATGATGTCAGCGTGAGCAGTGTGGATGTGGGGATATCGAGTGATGAAGTGGTTGGCCAAGGTGGCTCCGAATTGCTCAATTGGCCAGACATTGGTCTGTTTAGCAAGGATATAGATTGTGTTCTTCACAGTATCGGTAGGAACAACTGGAGAGTTGTCCGCCTTGGTGTACGACTCCTCAATGTCACCTTCCATCAGCACACGAACAGTCATTTCGATGACCTCCTGGTGCTTTGGGTTGTTAGGATCCCTCCAGACCCTCAAGACCCGGACATTGTCCTTACCATAGCGGGCAGCAGAAAGCGACGACATTTTTTTTTTTTTTTTTCCCTTGTTTATAGCGGTCCAAACAAACACACAATTAGACTGTAGACCACCCAGGACCGGATCAGTCGCATTTATATAGTCTTTCAACAGTCGGTTGACCCCGTAAAGCCCGCACTAAGCTCCAACAGCTGCGTTCGGTGCTGACCGAGCCCACAAAAATAAGGCCATTTTTCTGAATCACCCCTACCCCACAAAAGAAACTTTTGTGTCTGAAAAAAATATAAGCTGATTTTTATTTCAACTGAAATGTACAAACCCTAATCTAAAAAGGAGCAGACTGGGCTTACTCGTAGATCCAGGCCATGTTGGCGAGCTTATAAGATTGGACTTCTTCCTTCTTGAACCAGAGGCCGATTTCCTTCTTGGCGGTCTCGACAGAGTCGGAACCGTGGCAGACGTTTCTACCAACATCAATGGCAAAGTCACCTCTGATGGTGCCTGGAGCGGATTGGAGTGGGTTGGTAGCACCGAGGATGGTACGGCCTTGCTTGACAACGTCCTTACCTTCCCAGACGGTAGCAACAACTGGACCGGAGGTCATGTACTTCAAAAGACCTGGGAAGAATGGCTTGGATTGAAGGTCGGCGTAGTGTTCACGCAAGAGCTCTTCGGATGGAGTGGTCATCTTCATGGCGACCAACTTGAATCCACGCTTTTCGAAACGGGACAAGATTGGGCCAACAAGACCTCTTTGGACACCATCTGGCTGTAGGAAAAAATTGTTAGTGATTCTGCTTAGGTATGTACACAAGTCGCCGCGCTGCTCACCTTGATAGCAATGAAAGTTTGTTCGTCAGACATTTTTCTAGTTCTTTAGGAGTAGTGAAGTAGAGAAAGGAGGAAAATGAAAAAAAAATTTCAGCCAAACAAAAGTGCCAGCGAAACCATGCACGCGCAGTGCGCACCGACTCTTGAATTTTTCACCGACTCTTCAGCCGTGAAAAATTCAGGGAATCAACGGTGTGTTATCGCTAGCCATAGCAATTTTGAGTCGTTTCTGCTGGATGCAGTATACTTACTGGCGAATTTAGCTTGTGTTATTGCGCTGCAATTGGCAGTGCACTTGCGGTCAGTGTCTAATTGCGGTTCCCAACCGTCTTGCAGCATTCAGCAGCTCTGTTTCACCAAGCTAGCCGTGTTATCCATTGCTCGATGAGCTCCAATCACACCTTGAGCGTAATACGTTATGCAATCGTGAACTAGCCAGCCAAAACTTCTCCTGTAATTTTCGCTGGTTGCGTCTTTTCCAAGAAAAAAACAAGAGCAATTAGAGGTTTTTCGCATTCGTACAATTGGGTCAGTAGAAAGCACACAAATAAATGTTTGACAGTCGCAATTGAGCTCCACCAGGGGAATATTGCCCTGCGGGCGGCCTTCTTTTCTAGAAAAGAAGCAAAAGCACTGGTATCCTAGAGCCTCCCGTAGGGTCTCCCGCTAGGGTGATGTGGGGCCTCGCAGAGCTACCTTTTTTGCTTCTTTTCGGAGAAAAAAGAAGCCGCCGGAGGCTACGAGAGTCGTGTATTGCCCTGCGGGCGGCCTTCTTTTCTAGAAAAGAAGCAAAAGCACTGGTATCCTAGAGCCTCTCGCGAGGGTGATGTGGGGCCTCGCAGAGCTACCTTTTTTGCTTCTTTTCGGAGAAAAAAGAAGCCGCCGGAGGCTACGCGGGTCGTGTATTGCCCTGCGGGCGGCCTTCTTTTCTAGAAAAGAAGCAAAAGCACTGGTATCGTAGAGCCTCCCGTAGGGTCTCCTGTGAGGGTGGTGTGGTGCCTCGCAGAGCTCTCTTTCTTGCTTCTGCGACTACACGGAGGTGGTGAGATGCGCACTTCTGTGTATAGCCACGATTCATGAACAATTTGCCCCGATAAAACGCTCTGGGAACCGGTCGCTAGTTCGCACTGGAAATAGGCAAGCGTCTCTGTGCCAAAATTTTCGATGCGATGTGAGCTGATTCAAACCGACGGTGCCTCACAGAGCCTGAAGGCTGCTGTCCGGATAAAAATTACCTTCGAGACAAAAAGAGCTTATCTCGATGAATACGTAAGTAGGAAGTACTACTGAAATACACGCTAGTCTAACACAACGATGGGCTGGTTTAGCCTTCAGCGCGGCTCTCAGTGCAAAAGCAGCCGATGCTGCACAGACCATGTATTGGTGCCTGCAGGCGGTATCCTTTCCCAGAAAAGAAACAAATCATCGCTTTTTTTTTTTTTGCAGCACCACGTGACGACCTCGCTGAGCTTCCCAGAAGTGATGAAAAAAGTGGATTTCAGTTTCATGGCACCACGTGACTATCCTCGCAGAGCTACAATTGTCCTGCGTTCAGCCTCGCAGAGCTACAAGAAGCCGCCGGAGGCTACACAGGGTGCGCGTATTGCCCTGCGGGCGGCCTTCTTTTCTAGAAAAGAAGCAAAAGCACTGGAACTGCCTCGCAGAGCTACCTTTTTTGCTTCTTTTCGGAGAAAAAAGAAGCCGCCGGAGGCTACACAGGGTCCGCGTATTGCCCTGCGGGCGGCCTTCTTTTCTAGAAAAGAAGCAAAAGCACTGGAACTGCCTCGCAGAGCTAC
>JAJLUR010000156.1:0-32842 GCA_030674225.1 Blastobotrys terrestris | reverse complement strand
TCTTTTCGGAGAAAAAAGAAGCCGCCGGAGGCTACGCTGGTCGTGTATTGCCCTGCAAGCCGCCGGAGGCTACACAGGGTCGGTGTATTGCCCTGCGGGCGGCCTTCTTTTCTAGAAAAGAAGCAAAAGCACTGGAATTGCCTCGCAGAGCTACCTTTTTTGCTTCTTTTCGGAGAAAAAAGAAGCCGCCGGAGGCTACACCAGTCGTGGATTGCCCTGCGGGCTCTGTGGGGCCTAGGAGGACCAAATATAATTACAATTTGTCTTAACTATATACACGTTTTTTCATCTCTTCTCCTTTCCTCGAGGACGATCCTTGACCAACATTCTATTCACATTCTTGCCTCTTCTGGTCTTGTAGCCGCCCTTAGCCAGGACACCCCATGGAGATTGGGAATGTTTGTTACCCTTGGACTTGCCTCTACCACCACCATGGGGATGGTCCACGTTGTTCATTGCCAACCCACGCACCGTCGGTCTGATACCAAGGTTTCTGGACCGACCAGCCTTACCCAGGGATTGATGCTGATGGGACGGGTTGGAAGCGACGCCAATGGTTGCACAGGCATCCAGGGACACATATCTATATTCACCAGATCGCAACCGGACCACTGCCCGGTTGCGCTCGGGGAGCTTCTCGTACAATCTGCCATAGGTTCCGGCGGCTCTGCAGAATTTGGCTGGACCGACCTTGGTGATGCCAATATTGTGGATGACGGTACCGAGCGGGATCATGCTCATTGGAAGACAGTTTCCTTTCCGGGCTGTGTGAGCCGCCAAAATGGACGGGTCAGTCTGACCACCCATCTTGTCCATAATTCTCTGCGGAATGCCTGAACGGAACGATTCGACGGTGTCGCCAGCACGCAGGCCGACACAAGCGGGAATGTATGAAAGCCCGCCCGTCTCGACGTTTTCAAGAAGAGCAATGTGTGCGCTTCTATTAGGATCGTACTCAATTCGGACCACCTTTTGTTCGCCTTGACCGAGTCTGAAGAAGTCAATGATCCGGATTCTTCTCTTATGGCCACCGCCTTGGTGACGCACTGTGATTCTACCGTGATGATTTCGACCGCCCCGTTTCTTCTTGGGCACGGTGAGCTGTCTGACAGGACCGCCCTTGTGCAGATATGGGTAGATTGGTCGTCTCCACCATCTCATGGACGGCGAGATTGGCTTGAGCTTTTTCATTTGCACAATTTCCTTGTACAGCTTGAGCTGGCGTTTCATTTCGTTATCCTGCTTTTCCAGCTCATTCAGGTTGGCTGATTGGCCCAGTGGGACCAAATCCAAGTTTTCGATCTCCTTTTGCAGCTTCCTGGTATTTTCGACAACCTCTGGTGCGACCTCCTTTCGTCCAGTTCGAGCTTTTGGCTGAACGGGGTCTTCCTGCGGTGCAGATGAGTAGAATCTCACCTTCGGACTGGTGCAGGCTGCTGCTCTGTGCAGCAGAGCTCTACCCGCAGCAGCGGTTCGCAGCGACGAGAGAAAGACCATGTTAGTAGGAGAAATGTGTGGTGTGCGTGTGTGTGTTATTCTCTCTCGAGGCTTTAAGTCCTAATGAAAAATTCACCTCTTTTTTTTTTCACTGTGTGTGTGTGTGTGTGTGTGTGCTGCTGCTTCTCCTACTCACTATAATCTCGTTGGGACTTTACTGTTACCACCTAACTCCGTTGAACTCCGTTTTTTTTTTTTCTGAAATACACATCTTTCCCCACAAGAAACTGCGATTGAAAAAATAACCCAGCAACAACCACACAGATATAGGCACACACACACTATACTCTATTAGCAATGGGAAGCAAAAAAAACAAAAAAAAACAAAAAAACAAAAACAAAAGAAAAGAAAAACAAAAAACAATTGGATAGAAAAACTCCTTTCTCTCTCTCTCTCTAATTCAAAAAGATCGCTCACGTGACCACCGGCACCCCGATATCACCCGCCGTTCACGTTATTTGCAATTTTACAACACCTCGAGCTGGAGCTCCCTCTCCTGAGCGCGGATAACCCACCAGTTGAGGAAAATGATTGGCTGTGAGGTTCTCAATTTTTTTTTTTTTTTCCACTCCCAGAGAAAGTCCCAAACCGGCGCACACACTCGGGGAGACTGGATAACTCGCGAACACCTTAGTAGTATAACAAAACTTCTCATATACTCTTTACTGTTTCCATACCACACAAAATGTTCTTGAGAACCACAGCACTCCGTCAAACCGTCCGAGGATTCGCCTCTGCCGCTGCCAAGGAGGTCAAGCCACCTGTCCAGCTCTTTGGCCTGGACGGTTCCTACGCCAGCGCCCTCTACACTGCTTCGATCAAGAACTCGAGCATCGACAGCACTGAAAAATCCCTTGCGTCCCTCAAGGGCTTGATTGAGAAGGACCAGAAGGTCGGCACCCTGATCGAAAACCCATCGTTGTCGGTCGAAGATAAGAAGACCGTTGTTGAGACCATCACCAAGTCTGCCAACTTGGATCAGACTACCTCCAACTTCCTCAACGTTTTGGCTGAAAACAACAGACTCGGTCTCATTGGCGATGTTGTCAAGCAATTTGAAACCCTTTCTAATGCCCACCACGGTCTCGTTGAGGCCACCGTCACCTCGGCCGAAGCTTTGGACAAGAAGACGCTTTCTCGTTTGGAGGCTGCTATCTCCAAGTCTGAATTCGTCGGCCAAGGCAAGCAGCTCAAGCTCTCCAACAAGGTCAATGCCGATGTTCTTGGAGGCTTGATTGTCGAAGTTGGTGACAGAACCGTCGACCTCAGTGTTTCTAACAAGATTTCCAAGCTTAACAAGCTTCTTACTGATGCCATCTAAACGACGTATATTGAGGAAACTATAAAATAGATGTAGACTTCACATGTAGGAGTGTTCTGAATTGATTCAGTGAAACCACCAATCGTCCGTTTGAGCCGGGGGGTTTTTTTTGTATATGGCTCTGTGCGGGGGCTGCGGTCAATTTTTTTTTTTTTCTATAAAGAATAACAAGCAGAAGCACTAGTATATCACAGCGGGCATTTCCTCGCAGAGAGCTGCTATGCCTATGCCTGAAAAGACGCAAAAAAAAAAAAGGGTACTAGTACTGGTAGAAACACACGGGGATAGCGTCTTTGCTCGCAGAGCTACCTTGTTTTTTCTTTGGAGGAAAAAAAAAAAAAAAAGAAGCCAGCTGGAGGCACCGTTTTTACACCTCAATGCTCTAACAATAAGAAGAACCGACTGGTTCTGTGCCACTCTGTATTTGCGCACATATATGTGCATACTAAGCAAAAGCAATGGGCAATCTGACTGCGTATGCTATCTGGATAGAGGCACCGAAACGAACTGCATTGCTATGCATATTTTTGGGTCTCCCCAATATATGGCTCTGCATACCAACTTGCGCCGTTACTCAGTAGTGTGCTGGACCACTACTAGACTACTACTACATAATAATTCACTGAGCTGGTTACACACAAACCCCCATCCCTCCTCCGTATATGCTTCTGCTTGTTTTATTTTTATAGATAAACAAGACCCTCCCATATATACATATAGCAACAATCTGCAGCAAAACATTTGCCAGTTGAAACCAATTTCGTATAAGCGCAGTGTTGCTGTTAATTGAGACCGGAGAATAGATTGTCAGTCATTGTCACAGGTCTGAACCCTGAACCCGGATGATCGGCAAAACACAAAAAAAAAACGGCCAATTAACATCACATTAGTCCTAAACAGTAGCACAAAACTACCTCACCCCACAATCATCCCAGCGCCCTTCAACGTGAGCCCTAAAGCTTAGCCTCCCTTATCCAGACCACACAGTCTCTAGTCTTAGCAAAAAAAAACCAGTCGTGAGTCGTGTTGGACTGTTGATGGTGCTGGTGATGCATACGAGCCGCACATGTGTTTCAAATATTGGCGGCTGCACGTCTGACAGTCGGTAAAAAGGAGCCATGTTGTTCAAGGCGGCTTCCGGATTAAGGTTGCTTATTTACTTATTATTTCATCTCCGTTCCGCCAACGCCCCCAGGAAGTGCTTAACAGGCCGAGTCGCATAGTCAGTGGAAGGTCTACTAACACAACCAGACCGTGCTAACCTCATCTTAACCACCAGGGCCCCATCAACACCCACAACGACGACCTCTTTGTTTAGATCCGGTAGTATCGTTTACTCTCAACCCTTTTTTTTTTTTTTTTTTTTTACTGCAACGTCTGTGGGTATGGAGCAAGACTCAGACTCAATAGTCGACCTTCAGGATGAAATCACAATACCCAGATATTCGTACACTGCCCTGAGGCTCTATAACTCTTCGGCTGAACAGGCTGACCGCGATTCACGGGTAACGGTGATCGGTCCAATTCCTCTGGATTGGCTGAAGAGGAATAAGGAAACCTGGGGTACTAAGCGGCGTGCATTGGTGAAGAAGCTGATCCCCCAGATGTCCAACACTATCAGAAAATACACAAAATACGGCGACAGATCTGTGGACAGCATTGATCAGCTTAATCGTCAAGTGATCGGTGAACTGAACCTTACGCCCGCCACAACCATCGCCTCGACGGCGGATGCAGACGAATTACAACTTGACGAGCAGAGTGACTCCCCGGAGGCTGCCAGTGACGAGAGAGTTCACTTAACATGGTCGGATTCTGACAACAACGACGACCAGGAGACCGAGTATTACGATAATATTGAAGATGAGGACGACTATTCTCATGTTTCCTCGAATGGGGTGATCCATTCTTCAACCAAGTCAACCCAGTCCTCGAGATACCTCCTTCACAATGTCACAGAGGAGGACGGTCAGACCGCAGCTGGGAATAATGGCTCCGGAAGTCTTCTGGTTCCACAGCGACCGCAATTAATGTCCACCCCCCTCGGCTCCTCAACTACATCGTATTCATCGTACATCACTGCGCATCAGTCCCTTGATTCACTACAGGACGGCGGGTTGGATGAGTACGGAGAAGAATATCTAGAGGAGCTAGATCCAAACGAGAGTTTTGACAGTACCAGCACTGAGGACGAAGGCGTGCGAACACCGACGCCTGATTTGCACTCAAAGCTTTCCATGGGAACCTTGAACGCTCCCGGATCATCTTCCCCAAACGGAAGCACGGCTACAATCACACCAAAGCCGTCAAAATCAGCATTGGCCGTCTCAACAACAACGGCATCCGACAACCCCCCTAACATTCAAGAGAGCAATGCCAAGGATTATCTCACCTCGTTACTACAAGTTCCTAGTAAGGCAAAGAAGACAGTGAGAATTAACACGAGTAGCAGCATGCCTGATGGCGGCGGCGGCGAAAATGCTGTCACCAATGCAATGGGGAATGCCATGGCTAAAACTGTACAAGGAGCGAAAAAGCATGCCCGGTTCAGCAAGCACAAAATCACACACAGTTCAGGCACCCTCAAGAAAAAGGGAACAAAGCTGATCAATAATGTGTCGGCAAAAAGGCTCTTTCGAAAGAAGAAAGCTGGTGAAATCGTAAGAGTTGATAAAATGTTGGTTGCAATAAAAATGGCCAAGGCAAAGTACCTATCCCCACAATTTAATGAAATGGAACCTTGTGAAACCAGGATGGTAGAAAGATGGAAGGAGTATATTGTCGTAGCGAGAACGACCGGTAATGAGGACCGCCCAATTTTACTGCAGTTTTATGTCACTCGAAATATTACCAAGCTCGAGGACCCCAAAACTCTTACAAGATCCAAACTTGATGTTGAGCTGGGCCAGGAATTTCAAGTGAACCTGTATTCATCTCTTGATAAATCGATAGCACTTTGGAGGGCCACTGACAAAGGCTCGTATATTTATTTATTCCAAACGAGATCAAACAATGCTGCATTGGATTGGCTCGCATTTTTCACCGGTGCAATTGGATCACACAGAGGAGACATTGTGCACTTGAAAATTCCAGACTTCGGGGTAAAAGCTGACGTCAATATGCCTGTGAGAGAGGTCAAGGCCCTGTTACAAGAGCAAGCACCAGAAAACGTAAAATACTCGAGTATTACAATGTTCACTGGGACTCCTAGTAGGCCAGTTTCTCTACTTATTGACAAATCTGTCGAGTCACTTTCTGAGATTGAGGATTTGAAAGAGAGAATCGAGAATGAATGGAAAGGTAAAGTCAAGCTCGGCCTAACGTGGAAAAGGTATGATCGGATCGAATGGGTATTTGATTTAAAAGAAACCCAGTTTCAGTCGGCGTGGGCAATGGCACGAACGCATGATCTCGAATTGAGGCCAAAGACTACATATGCAAGAGATGTAATTTTTGAAGATGGCCATAAAATGCAGGAGCCCGCGGCGGTGGAAGGCTTTCTAACGCGTCTTCAATCTTGGTCAGGGGAAGCTAGGCATTCTAGACTGTTCTCACCTCACACTTATCTTCATACCCATGACAACTTACTCTACTACAGCACAGCTAACAAAGCTGTCCCGCCTCTCCCTCATGGCGTAACGATTGATGAAGAAAACTTGGAAGAAACGCTCGAAGAAATGCCCCTAATTTATGAGGTATCTCCGTTTGGTGTTGATTCCTCGAAATCTCGACCGAAGTGGTTAACTAATAAACTCACCCCGGAGGAATTTGAAGTCCATGACCGAGCGGCACTTTTTGAAATACAACGTCGTGTGGCCTGCATCGGGAGGTCAAATGGCTTTGTAGACCTCAGAGAAGTGGAATCAGTGGCAGCAGTAGATTTGGTAGAGATAGGTGATGGTGATACTAATAATTATAACGGTGAAGACGATGAGTGTGATGAAGATGACTCAGGTAAGGAAAGAAGATTTAAGGGAAACAACAACGAAGAAAAAAAAAAAAAATAAAGCATTCACTAACAATAACTCTGTAGAAAGCGAAACCAACACTATTTTTAGACTGACTATGGAATCTGGCGCTGTTCTTCAATTCAAGGCGCAGAATAGAATTGCTCGAGACAAATGGGTATCAAGTCTTAACGAATTGATGCGATATTGGAAAAGGAAATGGAAGGAAGACATTGTGAGGACCCATGAAATTAGACAACTAAATCTAAAAGCAATGCAGATTGACGAGGATATGGATGCATATGTGAGCGAAGCAGCCCCAAAGTGGGAAACTGATGGTGCATTATCAGATCCGCTTTCTTATAATATTAGTGGAGTTGCGTGGAGTCGGTCTATTCACATCAAGGGAACATTGTATCAAAAGCCAACAAAGTTTGCAACTTTCAGTAAATATTACTGCGTTCTCTGTTATGGTGATTTGATACTCTATTATCCGTATGACCGCGATGCATCTGGGAATGCAAGACAAGGCGTCTCTTATGACAGACACCAGACAATTTCATTGAGAGATTGTTATGTCTATTCTGGGACACTTACCTCAAATGATCTACTTGCTCGGGATAAATGGTTTGACAAAGAAAACCCTGGTAGGCATGCGTTACCAAGGGCGTATGCGGACGGATGGAAGTCAGCAGAGGAAGAAGCGTTCAGATGTTTTGTGTTGTGGTTTGCCAAAAGGCGGGTATATAACATTGCTCGCAAAAAGAAGAAAGAGGACGAGAATCAAGTCAGCGGATTAAAAATGGTGAACAGATTGGGCGTGCCTGGGACTGGAATGGTATTCATGTGTCGATCCAGACAAGATCGAGATAGATGGGTGTCAGCATTAAAGATAGAAATAGGCAGGCTTGCCGATAATGCATACGAAGACATTTCGATTACGGAATGATCTGTGTGAAATATATATATATCTTTTGATTCATATATATTCTAGATATAAATTATTCTAATACACTAGGTGCTAAGCAAGATATCTGTATTTATTATCATCCAATCTCTCCAGATAGTCCTTATCAACCAATGCGTCAATACTCTTTTTAATTTCAGGGACTTTGGGTTGGAATCTCTTACGAGATTGCTCAATCGTTTCTTGAACCAAAGAAACATGCTTAAGTTCTTTACGCGCTTTCATAATTCTGACAATGACAGCTTGCAAGAAGAACTTTCTGTCTTCTTCAATCGACTTGTGAGTTTGGTCTACCTCCTGTTTTTGTTCAGTCTTCATTGGTAGATTTAGGTTGATCCTAACTTTCTTACTTTTGAATTCATGGTTGAGATTAAATTTGGTTGCATTGTCGTCAGTTTTTGCCTCAGCTGGCTCCTTTAATAGTAACTTAGACTTGAGAATAAAAGTTAACGAGCTTAGAAGGATATCCTCCGGAAGCTGAGTAATTTCAACCAACTGCTCCCAAGTATAAGAATCCTGCTCATTGAAAGGTAAAAGAATCGAAAGTTGAAACGCAGATACTGAAAAAGTGTAACCCACTTTATTACCTTTGATAAAGTTAGCCTTTAAATCACCTTTAGAAAAATTCCACAACCATTTCAGCCTTCTTCCAGTATGCTTGTTATTATAAAACCCTTGGAATCTTTCATGGATAGCGTGAAGTTGTTTTGGCATGGTGTATGACCACTTGAGCACCGGCAATGGCCAGTAATTTTCTGCCAAAACGGAGGCGTTGAAATCGATAGGATATTCATCTTTAGAGAGATTAGACTTGAATTCACTAATCATTTCACTCGATGTAGCCATGTCTTGAAACATCTTTTGAAGTTTGTTCGTGTAGTCATAACCGCAGACTTCCTTCAATTTGACTACCATGCTGGTTTCAGCATCTTCGGATGCAGATGAGTTATTCACCAATCTTCTGGAAAGGAGACGTTTGTAGAACTTTTCGAATGAATCCTTTGCATCAACATATTGGAACAGAGTCATAATTCCATTCAGTGCTGCGTCGACATCAGTTTCTTCAGCAGTTTTGGATGATTTTTTGAGCAATTGGTCAGAATATCTTGCCAATAACTCGGGAGTCTTGGATTCCGTACCTTTTGGCGCGTTTGGCGGGAGTGCAATAACGTTGGAATTGATAAAAATGTTGCAGCCAGTATCAAGTGATTTGACAAGCTCAGAATTAGATTCAAACGCGGTACGCACGATTTCTGCATATTTTGATTGTACAGAAAGAAGCGTGTCGACATAAGCTTTTGCATCAGGTTTTTCAACTTCCTTGGCCAACTTCTCAACTGCCGCCACACCTTGCTTCTTGACATATTCTTGGAAAGTCTTTTGAATTGGAGTCAAAAGACCGTCAACTCTTGACAGGAGTTTATAGAGCTGATGAAAGTCATCTCGTCTATCTTCAGCCAAGAGAGTTTGAAACTCATTCTGTATGACTTCGGCATGGTTTGTAACCAAGACTTCTTCGCACGTTGGAATTAGCGTGGTTTCGGTCGAAGGATGCAACAGCATTTGGATCCTGCCACTTTCTTCTTCAAGTCTAGCCGACGCCTTTTTAATGTACTCGATGACGGAGTGGTTTGACAAGAAGAATTCAGACTCTTTGGTGTAATACTCTCGCGTGGAATCGATGAACCTCATTTCGAAGTAATGCTTGTAGACCACCAGAGAGGTCTTTTTAGTATTATTTTCATCGAGTCCCAAGGAAACAAAAGATGAAAGCGCTTCCTTGATGTTGACCGTGGTTATGGCCTCTCCATTACGCTGTTTTTCGATTTGGTTGAGAATGGCGTCCACCAGACGGTCCTGCATTTGGTCAAATAAGAAGGTTTTCCATTGCACCAGACACAACGTGTTGACGTCGTGAATGTCACGACGACCTTCTTCACGTTCTCTTTTAATCCAGTGACGATTGATGTAGTCAAAAACATGGTTCAAGTATCTCGCCCCGGTGGTGTATCGATCCCAAATCTTGATGTAGTATTGAATCAGATTTTCCTCACTATATTGCTGGCCCTCCAGCTCGAGCTTTTTCAAATGCTTTTGCAGATAATCGTCCAGACGACTGTACATGTCAGCACCGAGCAATTGAGCACCTCTGGTCACGGTGCCTCCAGCACCTGTCTGGGAGCCGAATCTTCCCAGCAGGGTACTGTTGTTAGACACACAGAAGTTGTGAATTGCGCTACACAGGTTAGTAGTTGTCTCTACGAATGATTCTGGGCGGGGGTTTGAAGTACTAACGTGTAAACATGCATGTACTGTATAAGAGAAAGGTTAGCCTTGTTAGTTATTTTGAGTGCCACAAAAGATAGTAAATGCTAAGAGGAACTTACAGTTTCCTTGCTGATGCCTTCAGAAAGATCCTTAACCAAAATCAAATCAATCCCACCCTCAATGTATTTCCATCTGTATAACATGTTGTTAGTCTGATTAACTAACACGACCTTCCGTTGCTTGCGATAGAGCACTTACGTAGCCTCCACATCGTCTGCTCGCGGCATTGGTGACGCCCTACTAGTTCCTGCCATCATCGTAATAAATTAAGCCTCTCCTGTACAGATAGTAGCGATGACAAACTAAGTGAACACTATACAAGCCGTTTCTGATTACTGCCGAAGTCAAAGAAACTTCCTTCTCCGTACGTTTTGTGGTGTACACACAAAGCTGTTGAGGTTGGGAGTAATATATACGGACCACCACCACCACCCAGGTCAGTCCGTTCCCGAGACAACCAGACGCCACACCACAGGCGGCGGAACATAACCCTCTTTTCGGCGCTTAAACACTAAAGCACAGGCCTCAATAGCTACTTTTTTTTTTTTTTTGTAAAGTTCTACTTCTCTCGTGGAAAAAAAAGCACAAGGATGAGACTGGAGACGATTTCTCTGTAGCTTAATGGATGTACGGGTCATTTTTTTGCTAGAAAAAAGAAGCGAAGACACTGTCCTAGCAGTAGGACAGAGATAACTTTCTCATTTTCTTTGTACACCACACTTCAGTTGATCATTCACATAACAGTTATTATCCTATTCATTCCAATTGATGATAGTTTACGTAGTTATGCAAAGAATGGTCTCCCCACTTTAGCTGAGTCGGAGCCAATGGGTCACTGGGATCTGATTAAACCCCGTTCTTATAATCTTTTCTACTGCGTTGAGTATGCACTGAACGAATTTCGACGCTTTTGGTTTCCATTTTAGCTGAGTGGGAGCCAATGGGTCACTGGGATCTGATTTAACTATAGTCTTTTCTACTGCGTTGAGTATGCTCTGAACGAATTTTGTTCTTATTACCAAGACCATGTGGCCAGCAGAGTTCGCCTTACATACATGCTATTGTCAAATGAAACCCAATTCTTGCTTTGAAGGATCAATAACGCAGTAGGACATCATAACAGTTCCTTGAGACATACCACTTTCTAGGGATGATAATATAAGCCTGTGAGCGAAAAAAAAAAAAAAAAAAAACGCTCATTAAAACAACTACCTATCCGGTTTGGAGACAGTGGTAAACTATATCTTCTTCGAGATATCATCAAGGCCAAATAGCCAAGGTTTGATGGTCCATCATGTAGGTGCTACGGGCGACTCCTCTTTTTCGGAGAAGAAAACAAGAAAAATAAGCCACCGGACGCTAGCTACATGGGCCTTAGGGACTATATATCACAAGCGAGTTTAATTAGAACGGTATAATATATAGATGAGACTAATAATTACAATGCAAAATAGAAGAAATAAATCAAAGCGACACCCGCTCAACGAGCCTAAAGATACTGATGGTGAATGTTGCCACCCACATGACCAGAACCATGAATAAAAACGAGGCTAGACCACGTTGTCGAGAGCAAATACCATAATTGTATGGCACAGAAATACCGAGTCGACCGAGCGAGTCATCGTCATGGTCGAAATGACAGGTCCACGTAACATCGAACAGTGTGTTGAAGGTGAGGGACAGATTAGCAGAGGAGAAAATAATAAATAAAAGGTCCAACATTATGAGTCTCATTTTAGCTTTGGGTTCACGCAATCCTATCGGTTTCCCAGAATATTCGTCATAAGTGATGTATACCAGATAGACCAACGCGGTGGATTGGACCACAATGGCCATAATGGTTGATGGCTGTTGAGTCAATGGGGCTGGGTGGGCGTGGGTGGACCGGACGAAGATGGAGCCAGCCAATCCCAATGCAAAGACGGATAGAATGAAGATGATAGCTCTCAGAGTCAGCGGAACATACGGGTTGTTCAACAGGATGGATGTGAGACGCGGTTTCCAGACCTCCCGTGATTCCTCAGACACAAAGTATCGCGCTGAAGACCTGGCATACGGTTCAGCCTTGTCCTCGTTCTTTTTGACTGCCTTTCGCCTAGGAATGCATCCCCTACCGGAGGTGGGACGTTCGTCGTCCTGTATGCCCAACCATGTCCCTTCATAGTTTCCCTGATCTATTAACGCCTTTTCATCAATGTAGCCTGTATCGGCAAGATCCGGACGAGTGGTAGACGTGATAAACGAGTTCCATCGACTTTTTCCCTGCATTGGGTCTGCTGGTGTGTTGAACAGTGTTGATGAGCCTGCTTCATTATCGACGCCCAGACTGGTGTGATGTTTCCTGCTGCTCTTGTTCCCTGCTCCTTCCAAGATCCATGCCGGCATGGGTCGTGCAACTGGAGGGGTATAGCTTGTTGAGGACGAAACGTGGGACGGATGAAGCGTGGTAGAATCGGCAAACGACACAGACGAATTGCCGAGCTCGCTGCCCGCCCTGGTCCTTGTTTTATTCGTACTTCCCTTTCTTGGGCTGGGAAACGAGATTTCGTCCGAGGACATTGCTCTCTTTTTTTCCTAAAGGGGTGGTGGTGGTTATGATGATGAAAAATCCAATCTTTCAGTAGTATTGCTGAGTGTAGGCCCGCGTAGACAAACTTTTTAAGTAGCGATGTCGAGATCCCGTCTCCAATGGAATTTAGATTCTGTCAACCGGACTATTTTGTATGTACTGCTCTCAGATTGCTTGCGCCTTTTGTCCCCAATTTTTTTTTTTTTTGTATGTGTGACAACAAACATTTATCAAGGCGGGGTCCGCCCGGCACAAACAAATTTGGCGTGACTCGGGAATCCGGTGTACATAATAACTGCAAAGGTCAGTGACTTTGTAACGGGCATTTGCAGGCTCTCGATGTATGAAGAGCATGCTTGGTGGAAGGGGGGAGGGCTCTGTAGTTAGCTACTTAATCAATTGGTCAGTGTGTTTACTGATGGCTTCTTTCACCCTGAAAGGGGGGACCCCCCGTAGCCTACAGCGGCTTAGTTCTCTCCCGCCCCAGTAAGTAAGGAAGAAGCACAAAAGGTAGCTCTGTCAGCGCTTTTTGCATCTTTTCTAGAAAAAGAAGGTCGCCTGCCTCCGTCGGGTTCCTTTTTTGTTCTTGGAAACGAAACAAAAACGCTAATTTTTTATTTCACTTTACTTCTTAACTACATATTCGTACACGTTTCTGCTAAATATATACCTATTGGCGCAAATAAATTACTGTGAAGACCTTATAGCGGTCAACGGGCTAGCTCGGTTTTATAGGGTGATAACAATTAATTGTATTGATCTTTTCCAATCCCAAATAGGTGAGACTGACGAAAAACCGCTAGCTTTAACGCTTTCAAGAACAGACTTTCTGTAGGGTAGATTTGGACTCTATGTAACCTTCGAAAGACGTAATTAAACTAGGAAACAATATGTGTTTATATGAAATTTTACCGATTTGCTCAAGTGTCTTTGTTATATGTGTCGTAGACCGTGACGGCCGCTCTTATTTGTGTGCATAATTTTTATTTATTTATTTTTTTTTTTTTATTTCACTTCATTTCTTAACTACATATTCGTACACGTTTCTACTAAATATATTCCTATTTATTTGAGCAAATAAATTACTGTGAGGACCTTATCGCGGCTAGCTCGGTTTTATAGGGCGATAACAATTGTACTGATCTTTTTCAATCCCAAATAGGTGAAACTTGACGAAAAATCCTAACACAACCGCTAGCTTTAACGCTTTCAAGAACAGACTCTCTGTAGGGTAGATTTGGACTCTATGTAACCTTTGAAAGACGTAATTAAGCTAGGAAACAATACACGTTTATATGAAATTTAACCAATTTGCTCAAGTGCCTTTATGTGTGTCGTAGACCGTGACGGCCGCTCTTATTTTATGTGCATAATGCTTCAGACAACCATTCTTGCTACATGCATTTGTAATATTGATATGCGTACTTAATAGTCGAAAAAGAAATACAAAAAGAAGAAGAGTCCTGCAAACCGGTACATAGATCCCCCCTATGATATATAGAGAGTACTTTTCTAGGAAAGAAGGCTATACAGACAGAATAATTGCCTCTGGTGGCTGATTTTTTTTTTTTTTTTTTTTTTTTTGCTTATTCCGCAAAGAAACAAAGAGAATAGCTCTGCACAGAACTACTTCCAATCCCCTCAGAGAAACAGTAGCGTTTTCTAGACAAAAAAAAAAGATGGCTGCACTTCAATAGTGCCTGCAGCTGACATTGAGACTGCTTAAGCCGTGCGATTTGACACATGCCCGGGATGCGCGAAAGCATGTACATTTTTCAAGATCACAATTAGGTCTGCACCACCACTACTGTTGACAGCGGCGAAAAGCAAAAAACAAACAAACAATATGAAGTTCATTCTTGTACCACTGTCGTTAAAGGAGACCATGGTGTACTGCCAGAAGACTGCGACGCTGCCGTTAGCGCGGAGTAAGCCCCGTATCGACGACCGACTGGCGCAGAAGGCATCCAAGACTTGGACCAACTGGGCAAAGTCAGACGTTGCGTGGAAAAAGAAGATTGTGGGTTGGGCTGATGCGGCAATGGAGAAGATCAGCTATGAGGAATGGAGTTTGAAATCAATTCCCGCCAAAAATGCATTTCTACGTCGAACTAGCGAGCAGAGCCATGTGACGGTACAGGAGCTCGAAAAAAACACAAAACTGGACCCGGAAACTATCACTGTAGAATACCCAGCATCCATGCTATCCACAGCGCAGGTCGAGGACAGGCTGAAGAAACTGGCTGATTACGGCCAGAGCCATCACCGAAAGTATTTCATTCTGAGCGCCATTGCGGCCCCGCTAACCCTTCCCTTCGCAGCGGTCCCGGTTATCCCTAATCTCCCGGGATTCTACGCTCTCTTTCGGGCGTGGTCCAATTGGAAGGCATACGAAGGCGCTAAGCATCTTTCCTTCTTGACCAACGAGAACCATCTTCATTATCAGGACAACGAAAAGTTGAGCCAGTTGTACAAGTATTTTGAAAAAGATAGGTCGGCCGTGTTGCACGACGAACATGTGGACAAGCTTGCGGAGGACTTAGGAGCGTCTGAGATGGCGCCAGAACTACATAGAGCGATCAAACAGGTGCGGAGAAAGATTTGAAGCTTGTACAATAGATGTGTGTATATACTATACTAATCAGAAAAACAAAAAAGACCTTGATTAAAAAACCGCTTATTACTATACTACTACAATTTCATGATGTTTGGGACAGGGCCAGCCGGGGTGATGCCAAATGGATTGTACTGCACGTGGCTCTTGGTGTAATGGAGCTTGATGTGATCAAAGTTGGTGGTGTTCTTGAACGCATCGTGGTTCCAATACAAGTTTCTCAACCACTTGTGGATATGCGGATAGCCGTCACGGATCATCCGAATGTTGCATTTGAAGTGTTGGACGTAGACCGGGTCAAATCGAACAACGGTAGGATACAACCTGATATCAACCTCAGAGAGCTGTTCGCCCAAGATGTATGGTCCGCCTGATTTCTCCAGCAAAGCCTCCACCTTGTCCAAGCCGTCGAATACCAATTGGACGTTTTCGTCGTAAGCTTCCTGGGTCTGCGCAAACCCGGTCTTGTAGACACCGTTGTTGACCTGGTTATAACTCCATTCGTTGATCTCATCAATTTGGGATTTGAGCTGGTCAGGGTAGAAATTGAGACCGCGGAATTTTTCGTCAACGAGGTCGTCAAATTCGGTGTACAAGAATCGGATTATTTCCGACGATTCGTTGCTGACAATCGTGCCAGTCTTCTTGTCCCACAATGTAGGAACAGTGGGACGGGCACTATACTCGGGATCGACCTTCTTGTACAGATCCATCAAATATTTGGCCCCATTGACTTCATCCGGAGTGGTGCCCGGCTTTTTGTCTGGTGTGGTGAAGCTCCATCCCTTTGAATCCAAAAACCAATCCACAACGTTGACGGAGATGATGTCCTGCAAACCCTTCAATTCCCGGGTAATGAGCGTGCGATGGGCCCATGGACATGCATACGACACGTAAAGATGGTATCTACCCTTTTCTGGGGGGAACTTTGCACCTGGTTCTCTAGAGATTACATCTCTGAAAGCGGACTTTTTTTTTCATGCAAGTTAGTATTTGCGGATATGTTGCCTTGCTACTTGTCTTCGAAAAACACACTTACTGTTTGTCTCTTGAAATGACCCTTTTGAATATTAGACGAAGCCTACAATACTCCCGTTAGTGAAATTGGTCCCGTTGTACTTTTTTTTTTTTAGTTTTCTTCTTCTTCCGCACACACGTTAAAACTCATAGTAGTAGAAGCCTGAGTGTTAGTTAGTATCATCGATATTTCTGGCCACTAGAAGCACACATAAAATTATCCCTACCTTGCGAGTAAATTGCTTTGAAATAAGAAGTTGAAGCGGAGGAGGAGTTCTGATAATTCTGATGCTATGCATAGTAAGACAAGGCCCCGACTTTTGTTTGCGGTATTTATACCCGCCTTAAAGACTCCTGGACCTCCTCTATAGAGAACCCGCCGACCGAGTCCGACATTTATAATCTTTACTAAGAAGCTGACAAATTATTACCTGAGCATCTCTAATGGATGAATATTCTATAGCCAGTTTTTTTTTTTTTCTCTTTTAAGCGGATGATATTTTGTACAAGCATTTTACGAATATATCTACTATGCTTCTCAATTGAACCTTTTTTTTTTTTTTTTTTTTTTTTTTTTTTTTTTTTTTTTTTTTTTTTTTTTTTTTTTTTTTTTTTTTTTTTTTTTTTTTTTTTTTGTTGTTGCTATGTGTCTTATAGTCTCCAATGGTACAGACTTAATCCTGTGCGGTGTTGCAAAGCTCTCATGGCACACATAGCATTTATGAGGCCAATTGCCTTACGATTGAAATCACTGTAAGGAACTGACCCAGATCGATCGCCTAATCAGCGGTGACCAGTGCCTCCCTTGCTTTTTTTGTTAGAAAAAGAAGGCCGTCTGCGGGGGCAAGTAGTCTCCGGCCGTCCGGCAGCTTTTATTCTCTCTCTCTCTCTCTCTCTCTCTCTCTCTTTCTGAAAAGAAACAAAAGAGGTAGCCCTGCGAGGAAATCTCTAGCCCGAGTGGAACTGGCCTCAATGAGACCATGCGCGTTTGCTTCTTTTCTAGAAAAGAAGGTCACTCACAGAGCAACCGCGGATCCCCTACGGGTTAGTGACTCCGGAAGCTTTTTTTTTTTTTTTTTTTTTTTTTTTTTTTCACCGAAAAGAAGCTAAAACAGTAGCTCTGCGAGGCAATTCCTGCCTCCCCTGTTACATTTACCCACCCCTCCTCGAGGCATCATGCTGTTTTTCTAGAAAAGAGAAGACCTCCCACAGGACACAGCATTAGCCACAACACTGGTACCGTCGGATTTAACTGACCAGCGTCTGTTGTATTACTTTAATACTACGAAACTTTGCCTCTGTATGAGAAACAGTTGAATTAAAATTAGCTAACAGCGAGTATTTTTTTTTTTTTTTTCATCACCGCCACCACCACCATCCCCACGGTCGTAGATAACCGAGACCAGACAGTACCCTCCTCCCCCCATAGCACACAGAGTGCAATATAGTTTATATATACACCCTTGGTCCACCACTGGTGTGTTCATATATTTTATTTTATTTATTTTCCCCCCTCATACTTTCGGTGAGCTTAATTGGATCTGTTTCACACAGCTACAGACATTATCACTTAATCAATATTTCTCCCAGTCCCATCACCACCGCCCACACACACACTCACAAAAACTGACTCACTAATCACTACATCAAACTTTTTTTTGTTCAATTTTTTTTTTTTTTTTCCTTTCTCTTCTCCAAACGTTTTAAAGCTGGCTATGGGAAAAAACTACTAACTCGAAGAAAAGACTCGTACATTTCTTAGACCGCGTTTCTACTAACTCTTATTATCCCCCCCATTATGAAGTTATGGCGAATAGATAGTCTTTTTTTCATCTGGCTGACATGGCTGCTGCTGCTCCTATTTTCTTCAACGGTTAACGCGGGGCTTTTTGGAAAAAATCGTAATTCTTACCCACCCGGGAACAGCGATCAGAGCGCATTGATACTGGATAATGGAGAGTTGGGTGGCACCGGAAACGATATCCATGCGGTCAGAACCATTGATCATTGGAAATTGGCAGATTTCCTGCTCGTAGGGACCATCGATGGCTCGTTGCAAGCAAGGGACAGACAGACTGGTATGGAGTTATGGTCCATCCCCGGCGATACGCCGTTGGTAACGGTCTCCTCGGCAGAGGCTCTCCAGCAGGACCATAGCTTGCAGGATGAAAATGAAATCACCTGGATAGTTGAGCCTCTAGGAGATGGCATTTTATACTATTTCATGCCAGAAACGGGCTTGCATAGGTTGCCTGTCAGCATCAAACAGCTAGTCCTCGAATCGCCGTTTGCAATTCACGGCGACGACAAGATTTATACCGGCAGCAGACAGACCACTTTGTATTCTATTAACGCGTCCACTGGAGCCATCATTAAGGTTTATGGCGATCGAGTCGGTCTAGGGAAGTCTGAATGTAAGGCTAGACCGAGTTTTCCCTCCGAAACAATGGATTTTGATTATGAGGAGGACGATGATGATGATGATGACGGGTATTTTCATCTAAATGATGGTGAAGATAACGGCACTTTTATGATAGGCAGAACTGGTAAGGCATCTTGGTCTCTTTTTTATCTTTTCTCTTCTTCTTTGTTCTTACTAACATTCTTTTTTTTTTTTTTTTTCAGACTACCACCTCGAAATTCACGGCAGAAATGAAACCATTTGGAACGTCACCTATTCTACCTGGGGGCCCAATAACATGGACGGCGATTTGGCCTCTCAGTACGTTTCATCCCCGGATTCCCTTTACGTCACTCCAGTGCACAACAGCTCAATATTAGCCCTCTCCACCGACAAAAGAACAAAAAAACCGGCAAGATGGGTAGGAACAGTGCCATCAATGGTGGTAACGGTCTTCGACGTTTTGAAGTCCACGGTCAAGCCGGAGTCTGAACCCCTCGTCCTACTTCCACAGCCACAATATCCATCCTCGGCAAAGGAAAGCCAGTTTATAGACGCCAACCTAGACCCGTCAGGTACATACATAGAGCGCACCAGTGATGACCAATGGTTTGCATTATCCGGGAAATATTTCCCTTCATTGGTTGGCAGCGCACCCATTGCAAAATGGTGCCACGGAAAACGTGATTACAAAACAAAGGAGGAGCTATGGGAATCGGTGGTTGGTGTTCATCCAATGAATTTGGCAAATCTATACGGAACGTCTGACTATGTTCCTGGCATATCCGGCTCTGCACCACCTTTAGGCATCGAGGGGCCGCCTGCTTCAATGATCGGATTTCATCCTCAACCCGATTCCGCTCTTGGATACAGATCAAATGAAAACCAAATTGATCGGCTATATGACAGGAGAAGGCCGGACCAAGCATCAAAGCCATCCCCATTACCAATGGCCGAGCCACCGCTTCGAAGAGGCGGCAAGCACAACGGTAGCGAAAATGAGGATGACTTCAAACTATCGCCATGGTGGAGTCTGATGAGTAGATTGGTTGAAAACTTGATGACGTTAGGAATTGTGGTCATTGCCACAATCACAGCTGCCAAGTTTGGATGGCTCCCTCAACTCACGGAGTTAATAGTCTTGCTAAACTCTCGCCAAAAGAACCCGCGCTCTGATGAAAAAGATAGTGAAATTGTACAGAATGCAGCGCCTATCGCAAATATTGAATCCAAAGGCGAGTTGTCTAAAGCTGAAACTACGACTAATACTACTATTACTAATGAAACGATTGAAACGAAGAATGAAAAAGAACCAGTCACGACTGATTATGAGAAAACGCCTTCACAGGTTACGATTATAGAACCAGAGAAATCGGACGAACAAAATGAACAACAGCTCAATGAAGCAAAATCGCCTGAAAAGAAGAGGAGAAAGAGAGGAAGCAGGGGCGGGAAAAAGAACAAAAATGCTAACGCGAAAACTGACCAGCAGCAACAAGGTCAGCAGGATAGCGAAGTTCAGCAAGCGCGTGGTGACTCAAACGGCACAGTGTCCAGCGATAATAACGGTCAAGAGACGGACGATGGGTTGGCATTGGCAAAGATCAAGGTGGATAGAAATGTGACTCTCGGATATGGCAGCCATGGAACTACTGTGTATAAAGGGGAGTACGATGGTAGACCAGCCGCTATCAAACGACTTGTGTTGTCGTTTTGTGATATTGCTTCGTTAGAAGTGGATGCGTTGCGGGACAGTGATTATCACCCAAATGTCATCCGCTACTACAACAATTACCAGAGCAAAGAATTCTTATACATTGCTCTGGAGTTATGTCCTTGTTCGTTAGAACAAGTGATTGAGACTCCGTATAAGTTTGACGATATCACGACACGTATGAATCCTAAGGATGTATTGCGACAAACTGCCAGCGGGTTGAAGCATTTGCACATGTTAGGCATTGTTCACAGAGACATAAAGCCACAGAATATCCTGATCGCTCCTCCGAAAAGGATCCATTCCAAACATCCTGGTGATGATGAATTCGCTCCAATCAGAATTGTTATATCTGATTTTGGACTGTGTAAGAAATTGGAATATGACCAGTCTTCGTTCCGTCCTACTACCGCCCATCCAGCCGGTACAGCCGGATGGATTGCGCCGGAGATTAACCGTCATGACATGAGAAGAAAGGATATTGCGGCAGCAGAATCCGGCGAAGACTCTTCGGCCGATTTGCTGATGGGGATGGACAAAAGCAGACGACTCACTAGGGCTGTTGACATTTTTTCCTTGGGTTGTGTGTTTTATTACATCTTGTCCCATGGAGGACATCCTTTTGGTGAAAATCAGCGAAGAGAGATTAACATTGAAGAATACAATTACTCGTTGCCCGCTTTTGACGATTCCACTGAGGAGGATAATGTCGAAGCCAAAGACTTGATCACTCAGATGATTTCTTATAGTCATTCCAAGCGTCCAACAGTCAACGAAGTTTTGCTGCATCCATATTTTTGGAGCGCTCAAAAGAAACTGGACTACTTAATCAAGGTCTCCGATTGGATTGAGTCCGAAGGAAGAGTAGATTTCCCAGAACTGTTGGAAGAGCTCGAAGAGCAGGCGCTAGAGGTAATTGGGGAAACACCTTGGGTCGATCAAATTGATAAAGGGTTGATCGATAATCTTCATCAATATAGGAAGTATCAACACCGAATAACCGACCTTTTGCGTGCATTGAGGAATAAGTGCCATCATTATAACGAGTTGCCACCACAACTTCAAGAACAATTGCCCCTGCCACATGGTTTTTTGAGATATTTTACAAAGAAGTATCCATTGTTATTGATCACTATTTATTATTTCGGGAAGAAGCATTTGCGAGAAAAGATGTCGCTGAAAAGCTTTTTCCAGGAGCAAAAAGAATAAAGCCAAAGAAGACTTACAATGCAACAACAACAACAACAAAAAAAAAAAAGAACCCGAATAAAAATGTTATATATGTGTGAATGTATTTATGAATCTATGAATAGTCAATGTTCTTTAATCATTATTGCCTAAATTCATATTGGCGTTCTAAGAAGAAAAAAAAAAAAAAAAGCCGCACGTGCTGATAATAAGATGTGCAAAAAAAAAAAAAAAAATTCAGCAGATCAAACTTGTCAACATCAATTTGAGATAAAACAAAAATGGCCCGTAAACCCACAAAGAGAAGTAATAGGGAATTACTTACACAGGGTGACCAAGTGTATGCACAGAAGAAGGCCAAGAAGCATGGTGTCGAAGAGGTGAAATTTGACCGAGAAGCTCGAACGTAAGAAGACGAAGTGAAAAATGTTACGTCAAGAAAGATATTAACGAGTTCAGTGAATATTTAACCGGATTTCACAAGCGGAAATTGGAAAGAAGAGAAAAAGCACAGGAGAAAGCAAAGGAAGAGGAGAGACTAGCTAGATTAGAAGAAAGAAAGAAAATGCGACAAGAGAGGAAAGAGCTTGCTGAAAAGGATTTGAAACGGTTTAAAGAAGCAATGAGCGAAATCAATGAAATTCGAGGGGATTTATATGACGAAGACGATGATCCCACTCCTAGCGGTGACGAAAATGAGGAGGAGTTCAGTGACTGGGAAGGAATCGATGAAGAGAATGAACAACCCAAGAAAGGAGTGTTGAAAAAACAGCGATATGAAGACGATACTAATTCAGATGGCATGACGACTGTTACCGTTGAAGAGTTCAACTTAGATGATGAAGACGAGGAGGAGGAAGAAGACCAATTGAAGCCAATTAATGTGGACTTGTCGAAATCAGAAAAAGTGTTGAAGACTAGCTTAGAAAGGGCCGAGTTATCGGCAATGCATTTGGCCATGCACAATAAACGAGCAAAGACCATGGCCATGAAGAAGAAAAAAGGTGCGAGAAAAGTACGAGGACGAAAATGAAAACCTGATTAAATAAATAAATTATTATTATTGTCATTATTATCACTAATTCACTTTGGTCTCCACCATTGGTAAGGAAAGACCATCGTCATCGCTATCTTTTCTATGGTTAGTAGCCCAGTCGGACTCCACTCTGAAATATACCCAGAGCCATCGTCTAAGGATTTCGATGGATGCCAAGTAAAACATGCCACTTTCTGAATCGGGGATGAAGGAGAGCGAAGAGAACAGCTTCAAACACCATGTGAATCGGAGAACTAGATCTAGACCAATTGAGAGATAATAAACAGAAGTAGTTTGGAAATATCTAACCGGGCGGAGAGATTGGAAATCGAGGTCCCAGTCACAGCGTATGTCCCAGATGTAGCTGTAGAGAGAGTTGACAAATGCAGCAAATGCCCATAATTGTGGGCCACTACTGTCGGTAGTAAATATTCTTGCAAATGCTAGCGGAAATGCTGTTGCGTATTTAAACAGGTTAAGGACATGGTTTCTGGTGCCAGTTGCACGCCATTCGATGAAGCATTGATTCAATCGGATCAGAAAGGGTGCAAGAGAGAATATCAGGATCAAGGCAGTAGAAGCCTGTGTTCTATCCGGAGTATTGATACAGGTTTTACCTTGCCAGAGCAATGTGAACATAACTACAACATCCACAAGCACTCTGGAAAACGAAGTCAGGGCATCCGCTACCAATATGTCCTGAAGACGGTTATCTCGATCAATCTGTCCGACCATTATTCTTTTCATGACGGATAAAAATCTAGCGCGACCTGGGGCCGCAGGTCCTGGATAGAGCAGTATAATTAGCATGCAGATGAATGTGAGCCACGGTAAAAAATCGTAAGGGCCTAGTTCTGTGGATGGACTTTGAGGGATATCTTGGAGCCAGTATAGACACAGGCTGAATACCAGAACTGATGACATGGCGGATGATAGGGTGAACAACGCACGGTCCAGACCAGTTGGATGGTGGAACTTCAACACTTGAGCACAATCTATACGGGCTTTTGCCAAACCATGGACATTTAACGTCCATCCCCACAATGCCAGGACCACATGGAAACAGACTCGATAAGGCAATGGGAAAGACTGATCAAACATTTTGTTTTTCTTAGGGGACAAGGTATTGAATGAAATAAATTATTTTTTTGGCTACAAAAAAAGTTAGCATATGTAACTCTGAGGGAGGACTCTCTATATAAAAAATCACATGGAAGGCATATGAGGGTGCGATTCAGCCATAAAAGCTCGATCTTCGTTCTAATCAAATTGAGATTCAATCCCAAAGTCATGATTAGCATGGAATAAAAGATTTTATTCATCATATTAACCCGTGAATGCTTGCATGTCTCCATAGTCGGTTAAATTTTCTTACCTGCAAAGATTGAGTTAGAAAAGATCCATCATCAAAGTAAAAATTGAGTTGTAAAGCGTCAAGATCAGAAGTACATATTGTTTGGCTGATGTGTCGAATCGTCAACTTTTTTAAGTCCGATTGGGGCGACAACTTGTCATCATTTGAACCGACCTACAACTCAAATGCATTCAAAACTTACCATTAGAAATAGATTGTGGGAATTTTGGATGAAGCAAATATTCCCACTGGCTTTCTGAAAGGAAGAAAGAAAAAATTCAAAAACGGAAAAACACCTCACCGTTATTTATATCCGCGTGCAGCATTGAGACCTGTGAGCGAAGTTTTCATACCGGACCGAATGTTCAATTCGTACGCGTCGTAGTAATCTCGCAGCGGTATTAATATTAATAAAGCAGTCGATAAAGCTAATCATTAACTGGGGAGTACTGGTGATTGCGTTTTATGAATAGTGTAATTGCACACGTACAAATATAATGCCCTCGGCGTTTACAAAAAAAAATTTGGACGCCCTATCGGCCACTTCTACTTCGTATCAATCGCCGCTTCAAGTCTTCGCACATATTGATTTGGACGCATTCTACGCTCAATGCGAGCAGATTCGTCTCGGGCTATCAAAAGATGATCCAATTGTGTGCCGTCAATGGAATTCTATCATTGCCGTGAACTATAAAGCCAGGAAATATGGCATCTCCAGGCATGACAGCATTGAATCGGCTGAAAAGAAATGCCCAGATCTTTACGCCCCCCACGTTGCAACGTTTAAAAAGGGTTCTAAACATTGGGATCACTATGAATCCCCGGATGTTTCCAATTACAAAGTTTCATTAGATCCATTCAGGAAATTCTCGCGAAGGATTTTTCAGCTACTCAAAACATTCTCCACCGATCTTGAAAAAGGCAGTATAGATGAAGTCTTTGTAGATCTAGGATCTTACCTCCACTTAAAAACCAAGCAACTATTTCCTGAATTGCATTCAGACACTTTACAACCCGATGATCCTCTCCCTGATCTTCCATCATCATCGTCATTACCGCCGGAAATTCAAAATGGCTGGAAAGGAAAGGTATCCAGTACGGATCCCATTGAATTGAACGATTGGGACGATATTTTCATGCTTTTGTCTTCGATTTACATTGACGAAATGAGAAGCAGAGTATTCAATGAACTCGGTTTTACATGTTCCGCTGGTATTGCCAGAAATAAAACACTTGCTAAACTTGGCAGTGGAAAGAATAAGCCCAACAATCAAACAGTTGTGCTAAATCGTGATGTTGACGAATTTCTTCTAGAATTTGAAATAACAGACTTGTGGGGTTTGGGTGGCAAATATGGGAAAAAAATCCTCGAAGCCTTCGATTCACCAGAATCTGGAACTATGGGCCTTCTTCAAGGACTTCCTTTATCTGACTTGAAATCAAAGCTAGGGAACGGTGAAGGCCAAGTGCTTTATAATATTGTTCATGGACTTCATGCCACTGAGATCAGACTGCGAACTGATATCACCACAATGCAATCAGTGAAGCAATTCACTTCAAAGAGTCTATCTACGGAGGAAGACTGCAAACTATGGCTAAAGGTATTCTCGGCGGACCTTGCTGGGAGGGTCTTTCAACTGGATGATGAGTCTGATTTACCAAAAAGACCCAAGAGAGTTGTTTTGAATCATGGGAACGTAAAAAACGTTGGTCCTAAACAGATTCAAGAGCAAACTTCCGTTTTATTTTCAAAATCCATTTCGCAGGAAAAATTTACTGACCAATTGTACTTTGCGGGTTGCGACTTGCTATCCCAACTCTTGACGAATCCTGTTGTAACATTTTTTCCTTGTACAATGTTAAGTCTTGGTCTGGGTGCATTTGAACAGATTGGTTCCGGAAAAGCCATTGAGTCCTTCTTCTCATCTCCACGAAAACTGCAGGCTCCGGTTCCGCAAAATTGTGCATTATTCTCTAATTCTTCCCTTATCTCTGGGAACCTTGAGTTTTCAAAATCGTCAGGTTCGCCTTCAAAATCCTTAAAGAAAGATGGTGTTGTTGATGACAGTGACGATACTCCTCGCAAAGATACTTCTAACGACCCAGGGACTTTACAGCCTGCGAAAGAGCCTCTTGTTTCTACCTCCAACGATGACACCGTAAGTCCAGACGACGAGGAAGAGGGTGAGGGTTCTCTATTCGTCACGAATACGACTTTTTGCAAAAAATGTAAAAAGTCCATAATCTCGGCAGAATTCAATGAACACTTAGACTGGCATGTTGCAAAGGACCTTCAGGAGAAGGAAAATCAACGATCTCAAACACTAATTACCAACTGTCCGCCGCCTAATACCAAGAAGACTAACAATAGACCTACACCAAACACCCCTTCCAAGAAGCGTAAAAAGACAGATTCTAAAGATCAATCAATTTTCAAATTCTTCAAATGATGTCAAAAAATTTGTTATTGTTTGTTTTTGGCAATATTGTACATGGTATTTCTACGTATCCACTAGAAATATTATTTTTCATTTATTTATCTCATTTTGTTTCCTTTCGACTCCTTCGTTTGTAAAACATTAATAAATAGTAAAATTAAAAGTCATCAGCTCTCTTGAAACCACCGGCGGCATTCCGGACAATACTTTCCGTAGCTAGGGTTTGCGCAATTCGTTCACGTTGTTTCAACCTTCGTGAAAGATATTCGTGTTCTCCACGAGCCCGCAAAATCCTCAAAATGATATCTTCGGTTTGTGGTGATTCCCGCTTGGCATTCTTAATCTGTTCCTCCTGCTTGGTGCGGATTTTCCTATTGCGGTGAGCCATAACAGTGTTTTTCCGTTTGATCATTTCAGGCAATGCAAAATAATTGCGTTCTTGCAATGTCTTGAAGCTCAATGAAGACATCTTTTCGCTCTCCTGTTTCAATTCTGAGGTTGGAAGGTCATAATATACCGGAATAGTCATGAGCTCTTGGTATTTTTGAGACTGTAAAACTTCCAAGGATGGGCCGTTTCCGTCATGGTAAAAGAAATCTCGAAGCGACTTTAGCCAGGTAAAAACAATATCCGCTTCACCAGTGGTTAATTGTGTCTGTGTGGTCCGCTTGTCTGTCAAAGACGGCAGTAATAATGATTCAATCGTATGCAATACAATTTTCCAAGTTTGTGTCATTACCTTCAATAACAAGCTTCTGGTCAAACCACTGGCCAATGTACTGAAGTTCTCATTCAAATAATCGAATAAAGGATTCAGAGAATCTTCAATTTCCTCTTGCGTTAACTTGACTGCTGGCTTTATACCAGTACCCCCGCTAATCCGTGTGCTACTCAACCAACTTGAAACGGTATCCATCCCGAATCTTCCAGTACCTTGAAGTGATTTCAAAGTGTTGACAGAAATCGAATACTTAATAAACGCAGTGAACTAGAATTATTCTCGTTAGCCATTTACTATTCTGTTGCAAAAATAAGAATAAATCAAACATACCTTGTCAATAATCAATCTAATCATGTCAGTCTCAGTTCTGGCCAAAGTACGGAAAGCTTTACCGAAATGGAAGCGGATGTCGTCTCGTTCACTTTCCATACTAATATTTACAAGCAACCTTCCTTGGGAATCGAGGTCAAGCCAATAATCCTGTGAAACAAAATCTTGAAATGCGTTAGGGTCTAATCTGATGTACGCTCGTCCACAGAGGTCGTGGTTAGACAGTGCGTTTTCATCCCAGACAGTAGCAGTTAGCCATTTTGGTCCATTCGTGACAATTTCAAACATTTCATCCCAATATGGACTCAGATCCTCATAAATCGTTCTGGTTTTACCAATAGTCTTTCGAGTATCGCGATCGACCAAGGTGACGTACGGATCACTCAAGCCGTTCATATCGCACGCTTTTAATCCTTCAGCCTGCATGACTTTTACAGTGAAGAGAAAACTTACAGGTTTTTTCTTATGAGAACGTTCGATTTTGGATATGATCGTTGACTGTTTCTCAGAGTTCATCTCCACTTCAATTTTATCCAATTCGGATTGTGCTCTTTCAATGTTGTTCAACTTTACACAAGTTTCAGGCAAAAACTGATATGGAGGTGGCGCTTTTATTCTCCCATTAACAGCATTCTTAGCCAACGCGAGCCATTTTTCTTGTCTACTACGAATCTGAGTAGGTTGATGATCCTCATCTCCTTTCAACTCTTCCAAAAACATATTCATCAGCTTTACCGCGTATTGACAAGTCCCACCAGAAATTCCTTTCATTAGTATGGTTAGTAATTTGGCCTTATGAAATTCATTCCTCCATCCAAGATCTTCCAATACATTGAGACCAGACCGAAACGATGAAAATACATCCCCCACAGAAGAACTATAAAGCATTTCGTTTTCGGAATTTACCGGAGTAAATTCATCGCTCTCAATTGCCGGCTCGACCCACGATTGAGCCAGTGTCGCTGATGATTCTGCCCATTTCACAACATATGGATAAAATGTGCCTTCAATGTCAAATTCGAACTTCTCGGTAGTTATTTCGTGAAAGCGATCTCGGATTTCGGCGAGCTTTCGGTATAATATGATCATATCTTCAAAAGAAGGTTCTTCGTCCCGAGCTTGCATGTGCGACATCATGTACTGAAACATTGACTGCGAATCTGCAGAGAACAACATAAAATGGCGTTTCTCCGATATAGAAGGAATATTGATCTTATCCAAAAGTTCAAACTTATATCTCTTGTGAAGTTTCTTCGAGATGCCTATAATTTTGTCCGCGAGATCAATAATATGAAGTGGATCAAGCGTGTGGTCTCTGGGGATGTCGTCAATTAACGAATCGTATTTTGCTTCCGATGCCGCAACTACAGCTGCTTCTAGGCGTTTCACTTGTTTGCTGGAAGGTTCAATCGGACTAAAGCCACGCATATGAGCATCAGAATATATAAATGTATCCAATGTTTCCAAATATGGGCCAATTTTGGGTGGTGAATTGGCATAGATTTGTCCCAAAAATTGTTCGATTCTGTTGATAATTATATCATGAGCACCAACTAAACAGGTAACAAAGTGGACCCTGTCGGATTTGGGCCAATCGTCAGGCGTCCAGGGCTTCTTGCCTTGATCTGTTGCCACATGATGAGCTAAATTGAATGCATCGTTCAAATGATTGAGGTCGAACAACTCTTCATTGAACATTTCTTGTGCAACATCAAGCAACAGCACCGCTCTTGTTATTGAGGGTATTCTCCAAATATTGGCAACTTCATTAAGTAGATTGATTGATGATTTGGAAACAAGCAATGGGGCACTTTCCGGGTTGGATTCAAGCTCTCTTCCAGCAGTCCTAAAGTCTCGTTCAAGACATCTTTTCAATAAATGGCGATAATAACTTTTAGGGTCGGGTGGAATATAGAAGTACTCTGGTTGAGTGGTTGGTGCAATGTTAGCATGATTAAAGTTTCTTGCGTAATGCGAAACCACTTGTTCAATTGATAACAATTCTTTAGCCTTCCAGCCGTCCCAATCCTCAATAGATTCAAAGTCAATTTTCTGATACACCGGATGCTGATTATAGTCTTTGAAGTTATTTTCAATTGCTTTCAAATCTGAAATCACTGCTTTTTCAGTTGCCCCATTCTTCACTTCGTCTATTTCACGCTGTATTTCTTTTGATGATAATACCATCAAAGACGCAACGTCTTTGGCTAGGACCATGTCATCGAGTTGAAACGTAGGCGTTTGCGCAACACGACCTTCACCCGTTGTGTTTGAGTTTGAAATTGTCGGTTGAAGCAATAGTCGTGAACTAGACTTTAAGCTCGATTCATATGATTCTAATTGTTTCATTAAGCCGGGACAATCCTTAGAGAGCCCGCCGTCTTTGATAATATCAATCAATAGTCTTACAAAAGCTGCAGCTTGCTTGTCGACGATTCCTTTGGCCTCTTGGGGAGGGATGGCAGATTTATTAAGTTCTTTCGAAACGCAAGAAAGGAATCGCATCACCAAGTCTTCCGCTCTGCGGTTGTCTTTAATCTGGCGAAGGAAATCGGGCGATAGAAGTAATGCATAAAATGAAAGGAAACTACGCCTCAACAGGGGGTCCTCGTTCATTTTGGCGTCGGGTTTCAGAGCAATTTTCTTGAATTTACCTTGGAGCAATTTGGGAACTTCCTTTGGCAGTTTATTGTTACCAAATGAAATGTTGTGGGCCGAAGATAAGTTCTCAGCTGAGCCCGTCAACAGGTCTTGGACACTATTTCTTCGGCTGTGAGTCCGTCTAGGAGTGTGGGAGTACTCAGGGGACGTAGTACCATTTGTTGAAGATGAGAATCTTGGCTGAGTTCTATATGCCAAAACAGCAATTCGTATAAGGAACGGGTACAGGTTCGTGTCCACGATCCGTGTATTAAGGTGTCGCCATGATGGAAGGGTGAGGTTATCGCTGTTAGTAGTAGTAGTATGCGCAGACATTTCTGTTAAGCTTCAAATCGCGTGCCATCAGACACGTTTCGTGAGAAAATAAATACTAAGGAAGACAAACAAAAAAGGAGGTTATTAATTTTCAACCGAACTCTCTTTTCAGTTAGTATATGAAAAGCGGCAAAAGTTGTGTAATGTTATTCGCACTAATTTGGAAGTGTCACACACCCAAAACACGGAACACATGCACTATAGTACTACTGTGTCCACACGTACACACATCCAAAAAAATAAAAAGAAAAAAAGAAAAGAAAAAGAAAAAAAAAATTAAGGGGTAGCCAGTGCCTAGCAGCAGGAACAATCTTATTCTGCACGTAAATATGGAGGATTTATTATTATTATTATAGTCATCTTTGGATTGAGACGCTATACCATCGACTTCCTGGGGAGTGTGTGGTTGTTCTGAGGCAACGATCTATATATATCTCGTGTTCCACTTGGACTATGCATCTAAGCTATACAGTTAAGGCACTAATGATAAGCCCAAACAACCGATCTACTACCTCTCCTCAAAAAGCGACTCGCCGAGATGAGGTACTTAGTCGCGAATTGGCTTGTTCAATGGAAGCGAAAATTGCCCAAGAAGCCTTATGGACCCTGAGGAGATAACCTGTTTTGCCTGGTACTCAACAGAAACGCTGGTATTTCTGAAACACCAACACCTAGCATATCCTGAAAAGTCACAGCAGTTTCTGTTATTATTATCACTACGGCGGTTTTCCCTTTATTCTATTCAATTTTCTTATTTCAACCGCTCCTTTGCGAAACAGGATTCTGATGCTATAAATAATATCCAGCTCACGTGATGTCTAGGCTCTGATTATGTAATTAACAATGTGCTCCCAACATTCAACCCCAGTTTTTTTTGGTTAACTTGCCGAGGCTCTTTTATCCCACACACAACTACGCACACCTAACGAGTCTAGATTGGCATTATTTTGATTTAAGAAATGTCGGAGGATAACAAGCAATTTCCAAAGGCGTTTGCGCCGGATATCATCAGGGCGAACCAGAAGGATTCGTATATTGAATCGCTATTAAAAGATAATATTGAGACTGTACTGCGAAGATGGAAAGGAGCGAGATTCCTTCACAATCATGCATCTACTATATCTTCGAGTTCCAATTTTGTGTATCTTGCCCTCACTACTTTAATTGGAGTTAGAACACTGGGTGAGGAATATTGCGACATTTTTTACATCCGGCCGAATTCCACACTGCCCAGCTGGAAACGAAGGGTTGGTTTCGTAGTATGTGCATCCTTTGGCCCTATTGTGTTTCAGCGATTCGTTACCAAATTAAAGCAAAAACTAGAAAGGACAACTTTACGAATGAGTGGTGAAGAAAAGTCTTCATTCAAATACAAAGCGATGGCACTTCTCAAAAAAGGGTTAGATGCTAACACTATACAGACCTTGTTCACAATGCATTTGGCGGTCTTCTACTTTTTCGGTTCTTACTACCAAATATCAAAGAGACTGTGGGGGCTGCGATATGCATTCGGTCATCGATTGGATCCAATGGAAACCCGCGGCGGTTATGAAGTATTGGGCTTGCTGATCTTGTCACAATATCTCGTGCGATGGGGCAATACGCTCTGGAATAAGCTAGAGGAGGCCGGCACTGAAGAGCAGCAAGACGATGGTAGTGAAAAATCAGATTTGACGAATCAGGAAGTTAGAGAGATTGACCTTGAAGATCCCAATGCGCTTCCCTATATTCCGGCAAATTCGCGAACTTGTACGTTGTGCCTTTCGACGATGAAAGCACCGACGAGCACTCTCTGTGGCCACTTATTTTGTTGGACCTGTGCCAGTGAATGGGTCAGAGAGAAGCCAGAATGTCCGCTATGTCGACAAGCCTGTTTGGAGCAAAATTTGTTACCATTACGCTGAAAAGAGTATCTATTTCATTACTAATCTAACTCTAACTACGTAGAACTAAACACCTATATGGTATAGGACTTTTTTCTTCCCTTTGTTACCTTTTCGAATCGCAGGCTCTTGATCCGTCGGCGCATAATCCTCCTCGGTGTCTGGTTTACGGCCCCAGTCCGACGGATTATGCACAACTGGAGGACGTACTGGAGGAGGCCGTTTTTTCTGGTTAGACACTGGTAGCGTCGGAAACTCTTCTTTACGCAACGTAGGACCCTTCACACTCATCTTTTGTACACCTGAAGCCACGGCAGATACTGATGGTCTGTTAGCAGTACTGCTTGAAGTCGATGACGATACTGGTGTTGATGATGGCTGATTCTTCTTCTTTCCAGGCAATGATGGAAATGCATCGGCAGATGAGCTATTGAGGGCTTTTGTGTGTTTCTGGCGACTATTTGAGCCCCAAGTAGCAGAGACAGGGACAGCCGGCGTAGAAGAAGACGATGATGATGACGATGAACCGTTGCCATTGCC
>JAJLUR010000155.1:8357-33027 GCA_030674225.1 Blastobotrys terrestris | reverse complement strand
AAAAAAAAAAAAAAAAAAAAAAAAAAAAACACCTATAGGTACTGAACGCCAGAACAGATAAATTGACCCTTTCCGAATTTAAATGGGCTTATCACAAATGACCAAAGTATTGTTATCCGCAATGGCTCGCCTCAACCGACAATTGTTTCTCTGTTCGGAAATGAAATTTAAGAACAAGCCAAAGTCGGGATGCGCCGATCCGACGATCGTGAAGAGATATTGCCCAAAAGGGAAGTCATTATTCGGTGGAACGGCTAAAAAAGTTGACGAGAACTAAAGTTTGAAAGAAGGATATTTATAAGCAGCAAATGTTTATATTTTAACGTTTTATAAAAAGGACGAACGAGCGTGTTGTGATGTTTACAGAAACACAAAACACAATGCACCATTGTGGAGATCATCCGCCAGCATATTCCCCAGACGGTATCATAATTGAGAAATCCGATACGCGGGATCCTACCAGCGTTCGTCTGCTTCAAGTTGAGCTTTCTAACCACAAAAATACCTATGGAGTTGAGGAGGTTGTATGTGGAGCGGTAAAGATACGCCCACGGTTCATCGACTTGAAAGTGGAAAAGTTGGCTGTGGATTTGTCTGTGCAGGTAATGTTCAAGGAATCTGGATTCATACGCTCTGAGTCACTGGCACGGCATTTGGTGACCCCAGAAAACGACAAGCTTTACAGAGATTCCGACTACAGTTTCCCCTTTCTCATGGAGGTTCCTTATTACAACCAAGAAGGTGAGTTGTTACCACCCAGCATGCGTAGAAGAGGATTCACAGTCAGTTATATGATCCGAGCAGTGCTGCTGCAACCAGGACAGGTCAAGGCGCTTGTGCGCTGTCAGAACATCAACTTGGTTCCAGAGTACCATGAAGACGAGCTTCGCCGTTCATTACGACTGAAAGATGAAAAAGTATTTATTGACACCAAAGTTTTTAAGAGAAGTATACTTGGTGTTGAGCGACGATTTGGCAACATTAAATTAGCAGCGCATTCCACACCCGCATTGACCCCTTACGATACGACATGTCTTCCAATTATTGTGGAATACTCCCCCTTTACATGCATGGATTTAAAGTTGAAGAAGATAAAATATACAATCAACATCAATTTCAAACAGGCCGGCGTTCAGGTCAGCAATGTTGTGGACGCCAAAACGTTTACAACAACACAGCCCATTTCATGGACAGCATTTGATGACATTTATACAGCATCGTTATCAGTGCCAGTACAATCAGTGTCTTCGCTATCAATTCCTTCTTTCCATTACAGTGATTCAAGTGTTCATTATACTATTTCAATCACTCTGTTCACTAACTATGGCAATGTATCCCTCACAATCCCGTCAGTTGCAGTCCTGTCCCCACCTAGTATTTGTAGTGCCATAGACAAGAGATAACAGCCCAGAAATAATAATGATAACAAAAATTGCATTTCCCTAAACTTCTGAAGCTACAACGGATCCAGCTGGATATGGCTTGTACACTTCCGGCGGCGAGTCCATAACTATTGCCGGAACCGACAGAGAAATTGACCCATAGTTTGTTGAGACGGTGATTACCACGGAATGGTTAACTTTGGTGTTCTGATAGCAGAACGACGGGACGGAGCCTTCACATAACGGCACAATTGGCACAATAAGTGGAGCCGAGCAATAACCCCCATGTTTCATTGGGTACCAAGGAATTGTAGCGGTGTATGCCCTTTTGTCCAGTACCGTGACTGTGTCTGTATTTTGAGTTGACTTTTTGTACGTCGACTTGACAGTATACTTCACCTTGTTAATTTCCACGGCTGGGCAGGTGGATGGGTTGCAACCTGGAATGTAATCCGCATACAATGCTACCCAGCTTGGTTCAAAAGACGTTAATTTTGGCGAGCAACAAGTCTTCACCGTCAAAAAGCCGACTCTTTTCTCCCATAAAGTGCTCAGGACCTTTGTTTCGAAATATTTGTACCCAGTGTCGCAACACATGGATCGCCGAACTTCAATTTCCTCGTATTCCGGTGATACTTTGACTAACGAAGTTTTTGTTATTTTGCCCAAATACCCACGAGGTTGCAGAAACGACGTCAGTTTATATAGGACGCTTGGTTCGTTATATTCAACACTAGGAGGTAGCAATTCTCCTTCATTGCTATAAAAGGGAACTTCCAAAGTAAATGGATATATGTAGTCGTTATATTTTATCAGTAGCTGGTTTTCAACCGGCACAGTATAGCGGCATAACGATTCCCTCTTGGTCCAGCCCGTACTATATCTCACTTGAACGGAAAAATCAACAGCCAATATTCCAACCTCAATATCATGGAATCGGGGCCGCACCTTAATCAATCCCCCAATCAATCCTCCTAGTCCATATACACTCTCTGAGTTGTAGAGCTCCATCTCAAAAAGCTCTACAAGATTGTTCCTACAACATTCTATCATCACCCCATCCTTCGAATATTGCGGTAAACCGTCGCAATCGACTCCCAAGGGCATATTCTTGTTTTGAGTGGAAAAAAGGTAACACTTTATCCGTCGACATACGAACTACAGCTATATATAATTCGCCATCTTGGATCCATTACAAATCAGAAGACCGTTTCAGCCGCATCACTGATTATAGGGTCATCTCACCAGGTTGAAACAGCAGGACAAGCGTAAGTGTATAGCATGAGAAACCAGATATTAGTAATCAATTTGGCAAGCCCTGCCGGTGATCTTCTTTTGTAGGCAAGCTACAAGAGCATCCGACGTGTAGAGCTGCCATTTTTTTCTTTCTACGCTTTTTGCTGTGTTTTTTTCTTCTTTTATTACCTTTTTTCAGTAAAGAAAAGAAGCCGATAGAGACACCTTAAGACATGTAGCATTCAGTATTTTCCAACTGCATTTGTGTATTTCTTTATTCTTTTCTTTTTTCAGTCCAATAGAGGTCATAACAAGATCAACTGTATGGCACACATCTCTTACTCACTCAACTTAAACTATTGGTTACCAACCCCAGTGATTCGACACCGGGTTCCCGTCAAGACCGAGAATCCACCGATAACCGCTATTACCCCACTCAGGGATCTGGGGTAGCTTTAAATAGCCTGGGAGACGAGTTTTTAAGGCAAGACCGGACATACACAATGCTCAGCTTTAAGAGATCATTTTCCTCTTCACGCCCTGCGTTGAAGAATTATGGGTTCATTGGGTTGGGGCGAATGGGATTGAACATGGCCCAAAATCTACGAACCAAAATGGATCCCGGCGATCGGCTCTACTTGTACGACCTGAATAAAGCGGCAATGGACTTAGTTGAAGGCCCTAGCATCGTAAAGTCGGATTCTGTTGGACGTGTGGGTGTAGAGTGTGATACGGTAGTTACAATGTTGCCAGAAGGCAAGCACGTAAAAACTGTCTACGATGAGATTGTAAATCAGGTTATAGCGTCCGGAAACAACAATGGGTCCAAATTATTCATAGATTCATCTACTATAGATGTTCAGACATCACTTCAGACTGCCCAAACGTTAAAAAATCAAAACATTGGCCATTTTATTGACGCACCGGTTTCTGGTGGAGTGGTTGGTGCTAAAAACGGAACCCTCACTTTTATGATTGGCTCTAAGGATTTGGATATTGTTAGGCCAGTTCTACAGCATATGGGTTCAAAACTCGTTTCCTGTGGGAACCCCGGAGCAGGTATTGCTGCCAAATTAGCCAACAATTATCTCCTGGCCGTTTCAAACATCGCAACAGCTGAAGCATTCCAGTTGGCCCGTCATTTGGGACTCGACTTGCAGGTGTTTTCGCAAATCGTAAACACTTCCTCAGGTAAGTGCTGGTCCTCTGAGGTCAACACCCCAGCACCGGGAATTAATAAGAATGCCCCGAGTTCCAGAGAGTATGAAGGTGGGTTTGGTGTTGCATTGATGAATAAGGACCTCAAGCTGGCCAATGAGGCTGCTAAGCTTTCCCAGTTGGATTTGCTGCTGGCAAACAGGACAACAGAGATTTACGACCAGTTGGAGGCTGATCCTAACTACAAAGCTAAAGATATGTCCGTGGTGTACAAGTGGTTGGGAAATTGACTAATTTAGTTTTTCAAAAATAAATTGCACGTATAATACTTTATTATATTATGTTAAAAAAAGGTCTACAAATACAATCCTTCGAGGTTTTCTTCGACCTTGTTCTTCATAACTCTTTCTCTACCTTGTCTCAAATCTTCTGCAGTAACCTTCATTCTTCGTTCACGGAGAGCCAGCAAACCAGCCTCCGTGCACATGGCCCGAATGTCAGCACCAGATAAATCATCCTTTGCTGTGACAAACTCCTCAAGATCGACATCATCACTGAGACTCATCTTGGCAGTATGAATACTGAAAATCTTGCGCTTAGTATTTTGATCCGGGTTTTCAAACAAAATCTTTCTATCGATTCTCCCCGGTCTAATTAGCGCAGGATCTAATGATTCAATCTTGTTTGTAGCCATAATGACCTTAACATCACCTCTATCATCGAAACCATCCAACTGATTGAGCAATTCCAACATTGTACGCTGAATTTCTCGCTCACCACCAGATGAAGATTCGTATCTCTTTGAACCAATGGCATCAATTTCGTCAATAAACACAATAGATGGCGAATGTTCTGCCGCAATCTGGAAAATTTGTCTGCACAGTCGTGGGCCATCACCAAGATATTTCTGAATTAACTCAGACCCAACAATACGCAAAAAGGTAGCCGAGGTTTGGTTCGCTACTGCCTTGGCTAATAAAGTCTTACCGGTACCCGGGGCACCATATAAAATAACACCCTTGGGTGGGTTAATACCCATCTCCTCATATAATTCTGGATGGGTCAACGGCAATTCGACCGCTTCCTTAATTTCTTGAATCTGTTTCTCCAACCCACCAATGTCACCATAGGATTCCGTCGGCGCTTTGTCCAGCTTCATGACGGAAACCATAGGATCGGATTCATCCTGTAGTACACCAACAATGGAAACCGATTTGTGATGTAGCAGGACGGAACAACCGGGTTCAAGCAGGTCCTTATCCACGAAAGATCTAATAGAAACGTAATATTCGGGTCCAGACGTGGAAGAAACAATAGCGTGATCATCATCGATCAATTCCTCCATGGTACCAACGCCCATTGGAGAGCCCCGCATCTCATCAACCTTACTACGTTCCTCTTGAACCTTTTCATCAATTGGTCGTAATCGCTCTTGGTTTTGTACGAATTCTTCCTCCAAAAGCAAGTGATCCTTGATTCGTTCCATCTTCAGCAGCTTCAACTTACATCGTGTCGTAGGGTACACGCTAGGCAATTTTTGGGCGCTATCTGGACCTTTTCTCTTCTTCTTGTGACCTCTAGTTTGAACAGGTGGCTCGTATTTTGGTTCTAAGGGAGTTAGTAATTATGTTCTTTTATATATTGAAATAGAAATCCTTCTTACTCTCATTCTTCTTATCCTTCTTTTTTTCCTGATCGCCAGGTGGTAATCCTGATTGATTTGCTCCCTAAATTTTCTATGTTAGAAAGATTATCCCCATTCGCCACCGAATTTCTCAGCAATATACTCACCATCTTCGCTGTAGCTTAGTTTAATGGATTATGTGATAATGGGTTGTTTTTCGGTGTTGTGTTTAGTAGGCCTCAGTGTGGCAACTGCATAACTATTTCTTCCGTGTGAGGGTTATGCCGTGCGTGCGGCTATGACCGATCCGACGACTTTAATTCAGCCGTACAAACGGATTTCGTCTCTCACTTCGTGACGAATATTTTCCTGTCAGTGCCAATCTTTTTTGTGGAGTTGAAACTACTTTGATTCAATAAAAGTCTCGATATTCGCACTCAATGTTATAATGATAGACTCTTGACGCATTTCCTCCTCCGGCATTCGTGCTGATGATCATTTAAACTTTACTAACTCCAGTAACGTTGTGGATCCTGCAACCAGCAGCGTTGACATTATCTAGATAATTGGTCCAAGTACCAGGAATCGATGAAGATTACTAATCTTGAGAAGAGTTGAAGAGATATTAGGAAGACCCAGGTGGGAGTTGAAGCTGCCGTCCACTCCTCTGGATTGTCTGCCTTTCATGGCGCAATGCCATATTACAATCCAAAACGTGTGTTTTCCCGGGAATGGTTATCCTGGCTGGTTTGAAGTTCGGAAGACCTTGGAGCATAACTACAACGCAGAGATTAAGCACTACCCGCAGGAACCAGACCCCAAAATTGTTCAACCGGGAGATATAATTCATTTAGAAAGTCCGGTAAACCCCTCTGGGATAGCATTTGACGTTGAGCATTATGCTAAAACTGTCTACTCAAAAGGGAGCCTATTTGCTCGTTGATTCAATATTGTACCACGGCCTATACGCCTATACAAAGTCCTGTACGGCTCGGTACGGGTATGGTCGTACATTCCAGTACTAATTTCTTTGGTGGTAGCTCTGATTCTCTGGCCGTGCGTTTTCATTACCAAAATAAAGAAAATAGTTTCCGTTAAATTGTTGAAAGGGAAGGACTTGACATCTTTCGGGACGCTGCACTCGCTCATTTACTGGACCAACATCGGTTTAGAGGTGAGTTAAAAGCAAGAGAACGTGTTATAGCCCTGGTCAATATCACCACGATAGTCCGGGGACTGCATTTTATGCTAGGATGTTGGCGTAAATTAGGACGGCCTGCACTTTCCTGTTATGCTGGTTGTTATTCAGGTCTTTGCTGACACCTGGCCTGTGAATCAATCGCCTGTAAGAAAACGCCTTGAAAATTATTTGCATTTAGCTCAGAATCATTAAAACTGATACCACTCTTCGCGCACACCGAAAGCTTGTTAAACAGCTGCAACTGCCGGGATGCTGCATGGAACTCCAGAAAAACGACATGGCTAGAGCTCCCCATCCAAATTATGTCTTTTTGTCGTTTCCATCATGACACTGCACTTGGCAGCGTTGAGAGTTCAGTCTATGGCGGATTTAACTGGCAAGAGAATCTCAGATTGTCTATTTGATCCTGGAACCCGGAGATCTCGTTCAATATATTACTCCGGCTTTTAGAAACTTTTACGCCTGCATAGAGTCTTCACTACTGTTTGGGCGGTTCTTTACCGAATACTTAAGATTATATGAATAATAAAAATAATATTAACTGGGATTAACTGGAATTACCTACTCCTCAGAGGAGTGACGGGCTTTACGACCAACTGATTATGATTGTATGATTCAGTACTACTTCTGCGATGCACACATGGATTTATTTATTTATGGTACAGTATTTCTTTCATAGCTGTGAATAGGGAGTATTGGTTGAAAAGAAGTTACCCAACGTAAGCATAATTACTGGAGACACCGCATTACTGCAACCACCAAAACACACTCACAGAGAAACCCATTGTAAATGCGACCACCAGCAGTATTATTCACACCCTGAGCAGTATATAGATACGGCTTTTTTTTTTATTATTATTTCAGTTACATATCGTGGTATTCAGATTACAAAAGAGGAGCTCGGTGTCAATGTGACTTCAAAATGGCAGTGAAAACGAAAAATGTCAAATTATGAGTCGAAATGAGCGCACGAGAGAAAAACAAATCAAGGTACATAAACAGCCGTATTTTCCGAGATAGAAATTAGTTATAAGAAACAATCCAGCTATTTACACTATAATCTTGAATATGAATATGCTTATTCTGATTAGAGACAGTTTCCTTGGTAGACTGATATACCACGTTTCTGGCAAAAAAATACTTGCTCACAAGGAAGAAAAACCGGGCTTTGTTGCACCAGATGAATACCAATTGGCACAAAAACCGATGAAAGTGACCTGGGATGGAGATGATGATATTGATAATCCTAAAAATTGGCCATTTTTAATCAAGTTTATAGTGTCCTTTCAAATTGATGTTCTGACAACCGCCATTTATATGGGGTCGTCGATCTATATACCTGGAGTTGAAGCAATTATGGAAGAATTCAACGTCAGTCTTGTTGTTGCATATTTACCATTATCCTTATTCGTTTTTGGATATGGCATCGGACCAATGTTTCTATCACCGCTTTCTGAACATCCGGGAATTGGACGGACTTCTATTTATATTACCACATTGTTTTTTTTTGTGATTCTACAAATTCCAACAGCATTGTCGACTAATATTACAGGGCTTGTTATACTGAGGTTTTTGAGCGGATTTCTGGCATCAGCTCCTTTGGGCACTGGCGGTGCAACTGTCGGGGATGTTTTCACCATGAGCAAAGCCCCACTGGGTTTGACTATTTGGGCAATAGGAGCTACTGGTGGCCCTGTCCTCGGTCCATTGATTGGCGGAGTCTTAGTCCAGAATCTCAATTGGAGATGGCCCTTCTGGTTTTTGTTAATTTTGGGTGGTATCACTTTTATCGTTCTCTCTTTCACTTTTCCAGAAACGTCGGAGGTTACATTGTTATACCGTAAGGCGGAAAGGCTACGAAAAGTCACGGGCAATAAAAACATTACAAGTGAGGGCCATGAGAAACTAGAGTCAACCCATCCAAAAGACCTTCTGTTACAAACCTTCTGGAGGCCAATTGAAATCGCGTTTGGGGAACCCGTTGTTTTTTTTATCAACATCTATATTGGATTAATTTACGCAATAATGTACTTGTGGTTCGAAGCGTTCCCAATTCTATTCCAGGAAATACATGGGTTTAACGTGATTGAGACTGGTGTTGGATACTGTTCAATTCTCATTGGAAATATTATCAGTGGAGGGCTGTATCTCATCGTCTTGAACAAAATCTACACCATACCTATGGAAACTGGTAACTCCGAACTTATCACACCCGAAATATTCCTCCCCGGTGGAATAGTGGGTGCGGTGATTCAACCAATTGGGGTTTTCATCTTTGCCTGGACGGGAACCGCCTCAGTACATTGGATTGCTCCCTTAATTGGCGCTGCCGTGTTTACTGCGGGGGCATTTGTCGTATTCCAGGCATTGTTTAGTTACATGGCGTTCTCCTTCCCCCGATATCAAGCTTCCGTGTTTGCCGGGAATAGCTTGTTTCGTGCTAGCCTTGCTGGGGCGTTTCCTTTGTTTGCACAGGATCTATATTCCAATTTGGGGCCTGAAAGATTTCCTGTCGGATGGGGATGCAGTATTCTTGGGTTTTTAGCGATTCTAATGATCTTGATTCCTGTTCTCTTTTATGTTTACGGTGTTCAACTGCGGGCGCGATCAAAGTATGCCAATTAGACGGACCAACTTCAAAACAACTATAGATAAAAAAATGGATAAAAACGTGAAATTGAAGTACAACATAGACTAGTGCTTACCTTAATATAATTTGTAATCGTGAGAACAATAGTATCCTACCGAACCCTATAATTCCATGGATGGTCGACTTCACCGTATTGGATTTCGGAAATCCACTTACCAATCCGTTCGGTCAGTTCACCGGTTTGTTTCCCTGGTTGCAAAGGAACTCTGATATGATCGTCATAATATCCAATTTCCTCAATTGGGGCAACCACAGCTGCTGTTCCAGCTCCAAATGCTTCGAGCAGCTTTCCCTCATTGGCCTTTTCAGCAACTTCGTAGATCGTAAATGGCCGTTCATTGACTAGCCATTCCGTGGGATCTAGACGTTCCCGCGCCAGTTCCAAAATAGATGCCCTGGTGATACCTTCCAAAATCGTACCATTCAAGGGAGGTGTCACCAGTTCTTTTTTGCCACTATCATCAAGGAAGACGAAAAAAGCATTCATTGTACCGGCTTCGGTTATACTTTTTCGTTCGCCATGTAACCAAAGAACTTGATCATACCCATGTTTCGAAGCTTCAACTTGTGGAGCAATGGTATGAGCATAGTTAGCACCCAATTTTTTGTTGCCAACGTCGCCTGACGAAGATATGACGGTAGACTCACAGGCTTTCAACCTGATGGCCTTGAATCCGTTTGGATAATATGGTCCCACAGGACAGGCGATCACGTACAACAGGGACCTAGTGGGGTTCCTGACCCCCAATCCGCCATTAGTTCCTATGTGCGTCGGACGAAGATATAAAGAATACCCTTTCTGCTGTGGTATCACATCCTTTTCAAGTTTTACAAACTCCTTGAGTAGCTGGATCATCTGTTGCGAGTCAAACTGTGGAAGTGCAATTCGTTCACTTGAAGAGTTCAGTCGCTTCATGTTCAAATCGGGACGGAATAAGAAGGCAGCACCGCTATCATTCCTATATGCCTTCATTCCCTCAAAACATTCGAATGAATAATGGAGCACAGAAGCAGCTGGATCCAGACGAAGTGGTTCATACGGCTTTATATGAGGCGCGCCCCATCCTTCCTCCTGACTCCACTCAATGGTCAACATGTGGTCAGTGAATGTTTCGCCAAACTTGAGCTTATCGGGAGAAGGATATGTTTTACGTGTGGCAGTTTGATCAATCTTCAGTTGGTTAGCATCCAATGGCTGCTGACTTCCTTGAGGCGGGTCATTATTATTAGAATGTGGATGCTCAGCTGACTGGACGGTAGGAGCGGTGAGATGTGAAATGTTGGGCGGCATATTGACTATAGGATACAAACGTCCCTTTGGAATATTAATATAAATATCCCTTTAGTCACGTCAATCTCCCTTGGAGGTAAATTCATGTGGCAAAATCCACCACAATGGATGAGACCCCGAGCGGCTGGGATCACCGTATGGGCAGTACTAATTAGGCACTAATCGACCGGAAGATGAAGGTGGGAGGAAACGGCAATCCACAGAACGTTTTGAATGATGCAATTTGGGCGAAGTAAAGATTGCTACTGTTTTCACATTGAGATTTATATTTTATTATTATTACTATTTTTTTTTTTTTTTGCACGTGTTCCCACCGTGGCAGAACCAGCTGTCAAATTAAGGTGAAACAATTGAGACATGCCAGTCTAAAAGGGGGGTTTTACGAGTATCATTAATGGTGATCCTCTGAGATTCCTGTGAGGGAGGTTCTTGGGAATCGAATTGTATGCATAGCTAACAATCTGCTCCTTTCCACAAACCACACATGCATCACAATCTAAGTGTCCCCAAGACTGTGTATAAACGCACATAATTAACTAAATTTGGTCGCGTTAAATTAAAATACTCTCTAAGGATATACTGGTACTGCTTATAATGTGGTGGCTAAGAGGATACTTTCCATTGCATCCTGAATAAGTGATGGGCCATTATATTATACCTTTTCTGCGGTGCAGTCGTCGGGTGGCCGAATGGAAATTAAACGCCCGAGGTGTAGACAGCACCAGCACTACACTCGCTCAGGGCGGTGATAAGGACGTGCGCCAGGACTAAACTATAGAACAATAGAAACATGAACTCGATCAACGAGAAGAGAAATTTGTGGTTGATCAGCTCTGCCATCAGCTTCCATTCCACTTATGACCCTTCTATTCTTAAAAACTTTCAAGAGTCCGACAAAACTGTCCGCACTTACGACGGATCCTATGTTCATATAATAGGGTCTGGCGAAGTAGAGTTGGCAGTCGATGGCGGAGATGGAAAGATTTATACCCTTGTGTTAAACGATGTCAAATACGTTCCAGGATCCCACTGCAACGTGTTTGCGGTGCCTCCTGCGATGGAGGCGGGTATGTCGTTTCAATTCACAGACGAGGTCATCATGAGACTCCCTGATGGATCTGAACGCCTGTTGGGGGTTCGGCAAGAAAATTCACCTACTCCATACGTTATTAATGTAGCTAACAACTGATAACATTACTTATTTAGACTGATCTAACGAAAAGAGTGACTCTGTAACTTTGTTCCGGTTTTAAGGAAAGAATGTATGGATCTAAGACGCCAGGTCCACAAGACGCAGTGCCGACCCCATGAACAGCAAAGTTCAGATGAAGATGGTTCCTCTTTTGAACTCGACCTTCCAACTCGTACAAATGGCCAGCTTTGGTCAATTCTGAAGGCGACCAGGGTTGTACACTAAAGTTCATTGGCCTGTTCGATTCCGAAATCGCCGTAAACTGCCCGCCCTCCCCCGAAGCTTGAAGCCATCTGACTCCATTTCTGTTTCCGTTATCCTGCGGTACTTCATACGCTACGAACAATTCATCAATATTCTTGGAGTTAACGCCAAATTTGGCAGCAACGGTGCTGTCTGGGTAGGATTCAATGTCGGAACCGAAGTATTCAAATCTGTTTAGCTGATCATCTAAAATGAAATCAAGTCCAATTCTCGGCACTGTTCTTGGAGCTACTCCCTTTGGTTTCAGGTGCACGCTATAGTCAATCTGAATAGTCTCCAAATCGGGCTGTGATATAACATATTCCACCTCAGCTGCAATCAACCATTGAACGACTGGCGGAGAAATCCAACTGACCACCTTTACTCTAACGATGCTATCGCTGAGGTGGGTTGCGACGAGGGATTCAGCCGATTCCTCCAGCTGGTCGATATGATATTCTGTCGCCCATTCCTTAATATCCCCAGTTCCATCACCCGCATCCCCATAGTCGTTATCTACTGGAGCACGCCAGAAACCTAGTTTAGGACCCCTGAATACCTGTTTCGTGTTGTTAACGGTAAGACTGTTAAGAGCACCCGTGATTTTAGAAAACTCAACACTTGAGTTTCCCGAAGAAATCCTACAGGCCGACAATGTTTCTTCAATCCTGAACTTGGTATCGCTCTCCGCTAGAGTCCGTTTGGTATCTTTTCTCGATTGGTCGATTTTTTCGCAAACCAGTTGCGCGAATGCCACTTCGTGACCAGCAACGGCCCATTCGCAGTCGTTCTTCGTCTTCAATGCAACCGTAACGACGGTCTCATTCTCACCTGAATCCGAGATAAGCTGAGTGCCAGATCCAAATTCACCGATGGTCGTAGCAACCTCACCAGCTGCAATTTCTGGAAGAGCACATGCCGCAACTGTAGTGGTCTGGTAGTTATTTCCATGTGAATTACGGGGATTCAATGTAATCCTGCTTGACGTTACAACCAATTCGTAATCTGCTGGATAGATCGTTTTAAAGTCTAGCATATTCTTCATAGTGATTTCAGCAGTTTGGTTATCTAAAACTTTAATAGCAATATCAACCGGTTGGATGACATATTTATACTCAACGAGGCCCCGTGTGGGATTATGCTCAGAATCGCATAACCCATCCATAACAAAAGTGCCGTCGTGAACTTGTTCACCAAAGTCCCCACCATAGGCGTAAAAATACTGATCGGCCGACCCAGGAACAAGCTTTTTCAAACCGTGGTTAGCCCATTCCCAAATAAATCCTCCCTGCAGTCTCGGGTACTTGTAAAATAATTCAAAATATTCTTTCAACCCGCCAGGTCCATTACCCATTGCGTGAGCAAATTCGCATAATATATATGGCTTACCATTCTTCCTGGCCTCAGCTTCCACATCAGCGTGGGATGGGTACATCCTACTGTACACGTCCACCAAATTGGCTTTGTCTCCTTCGTGATCCCCTTCATAGTGAATAGGAAGAGGGTGGTTCTCTTTGAGCCAATGATACATTTCAACATGGTTTTGACCGAAGAACGCCTCGTTTCCGAGGGACCACATGATAATAGAAGGGTGGTTTTTATCCCGTTCAGCCATTCGCTTAGCTCTATCAAGATACGCCTCTCTCCATCGTTGGTTATCAGAAGTATAGCATTTCGGATCGTCGAAATATTCGGGGTTACTTGGTCTATCACCGCCATTTTTCGTTGGAGCGACACCATTTTGGTCAATAAAAAGGAACCCATGACACTCGAGATCAGCTTCGTCAATAACATAAAACCCTAGTCTGTCAGCCCACTTAAGCAACGATGGGTGTGACGGATAGTGGGAGCATCTTATTGCATTGATATTGTGTCTTTTCATGATGTGAAGATCATGAATAACATCCTCTTCTGTAACAGCGCGGCCCCTGGTATTATGATGATCGTGTCGATTAACACCCTTTATCATGATTGGTTTCCCGTTCAACTTGAGCAATCCATTCTTAATTTCGGATATTCTTACCCCAAACTTTGTATGCTCAACCTGCCCATCTGCGGTTTTTAGTGTCAAGTTATACAGAAATGGGTCCTCAGCTGACCACAAGTGCACGTTGTCAATTTTGAACGTGGCTGTTTCATAACCTGCTTTATTGAAAACCAAATTTTGGATTATCACGTCCGTACCATTCCAATCTATTTCAACTTCCACCAGTTCATTATCGTTGTCAGAGACTAATTCGACGCCAACTAGTATAGTCGCAGAGCCATCTGAGATAGAACTCGTTTTGATGCTGTAATCCCAAATGTATCTAGTGGAGTTGAATTGTATTAAAGTGACGTCTCGGAAGATACCTATAAAGATCGTTAGTATTTAGTCGTGCTAATATAATATTGCTTCCCTTACCGGACAAATACCACTGGTCTTGGTCTTCAATGTAAGAATGATCGCACCACTTCACAACAACCACTACCAATGTGTTATCACCATCATAGATGTCATTATTGATGTCTATCTCAGCCGCATTCCTGCTTCCTTTGGAAAACCCGATAAACTTTCCATTCAGAAACACGTAGTATGCACTGTCGACGCCGTCAAACCGGAGAAATTGCTTGTACTTTTCCTTATCCTCGCTTTTAACCGTGAATGTTCTCTTATACACTCCAGTCGGGTTCCTCTTTGCAACAAACGGCGGGTTTAAAGGAAATGGGTATTGAACGTTAGCATAGATCGGCCGATCACCAATATCTTCACCAAATCCTTGAAGTTGCCAGTGACCCGGAACCTCAATATCAGCTGTTTTTTCGCCATCAATGTTCTCAAATGCCTCTTCAAGACTTTCGTATAACTCAAATTTCCATGTCCCATTTAACGATTTCGAAGATTGTGGTACATAATAAGAGCGGGGTTCTGCTAATTTCTTTCCCGTGATTTCTGGCGTTTGGATATAACCAATTAGATCCTCAAATGATAGCTCATTCATTATTCACTAGTAGCCCCTTCTAATGACGGATGGTGCCGATTATTTATAAACTTTTTTCGATCTCCACTTGCCCGCATATGTTACATTAGAACCAACCCAGCTGAGAAACATGAAAAGGGTATGAAATTTAGTACGACAAAAAAGCGTAAACGTGTATAATTATATATTGGGTTAAATCCAGCATTGGTTTCTCCTCTGTCTCTTTAACTTCAACTTGTTTATAAACACTCGTTAATCGCAATCTGTCGGAGAAAGCTCCGTCGCCGTGACCCGTAATTCGGGGACGGGGTTTTGATCGACCGATGGCTCAAGTTAGGTGAATGAAAATTTCCGGTCACTTTCTAAACAACTTTATCCACAAGTTTGAATTATAAAATAGTTGGATATGAAACAAGGTAATTGACAAATACCACGCAAATTGCGAGGCATTCCTCTACCTTGTAATATGTGGTGTAAGCATGCGATTTATTGAAATAAAGCTCTAAACCCTTCAGAAAGCCGCTCACAATGCAATACTGGCAACGTCGTCTTTTCTTCCTATTCAAACGAAGATAGAATACCAGGAATCCTGAGTCAATTTTTAATGCCGGGGATTGTACTAGTATTGCCTTGTATTTGAAGACGACATTGGTATCAGATCTTTTACCTTCTCTTTAAAATGAATAATTATTGGAAGGGTATGACACCAATATCTTGGAAACTAGCCAACTATTGCTTGTAGCTGAGAACACCAAGTCCTAGACAATTGCATAAAGTACTGAACCCGATATGTATCATAATTGCAACCTAGACCAACCTAACGTTGTGCGATATCAAATAACTCAACTGTTCATTTCTGTTCACACGAGAGTAATCTAGGGGAACAGATATCGTTAAAACAATTCCAGTAGCTTTATAATTTTTGCTTTGCTTTCTTTTCACAGTAAAAAAAAACGCACTTTATTAAAACCTGTACTTCACTTCAAAGCTTTGTTTATTTATCCCAACCTCACCACTACCCACAGAGTGCCACACTAAAATATACAACCGCGGCATGAGCTCCAGTTCGAACACGTTTAATGCTACTCCAGCAGGATTGCTGGAAAAGCTGGAATCTGTGGATTCCGACATTCGATTTATGGCGCTTAGCGACTTGAATGTCCTTTTGACTAGCCGCAATCTGAATGTGAGCACACTCGATAATGATAAAACACTGAAATCTATCTGTCTTGCTACTGTAGAGACACTAGATGATCCTGTATCAGATGTTCAAAATCAGGCTGTTAAATTGTAAGTGAGATTCATGTTTTTCATACGTATTCAGGGACTAATCATTGTATACCCTCAGGCTGGAACCTTTAGTTCCACTATTAAATGAAAATCTAATTGAGACTCTGATGTCCTCTTTGATGCACAGATTAGAGAAAAACGAAGGTGATGCATACTCAATTACCTTTATGGCATTGCGAAGTGTCGTTGGAGAAGCGGTTGCTAAGTATTCCGTAGCAGATATCCTTACGTCATACATTTTCCAGCTCTTGGATGAACGGGAAGAATGCACTATTGATTTCTTGGACGTGTTGATCGACCATATAAAGAGATTTGGTAGTTCGATTTCTGAGGACCAGGTTAATAAGCTGGAATCGTATTTATTGAACGTCGTGTGTAATGGAAAGGGAATCGTCAGAAAAAGAGGTGCAGTGGCGATTGGATATTTATTGAGATACTTGAGCGACCCAAAATGGAAGGACCTGATCAATTTTTTGATTACTGGACTCGACAACCCAAATTCAGATTCTTCAACTAAGAAAACCTTGGTCTTTTTAGGCGGTATTTTGGCCAAAAATGATCCTGTTCGATTCAAATCTCATTTAACTGAAGTTTTTTCTCGCATTCACGTTTGTTTGCAGCAAGATCGGTTGGAAGATGAAGAAGAGGAAAGTGACGATTTGATTGAAATAAGAGAAACTGGATTAGTCACAATGGAGGCCATTGCTAGTCTCGGAAGTGAGAATCTAGTTGATGATTTGTTGACTACCGTTGAAGCGTTCATGGCGTATGATCCTAATTATAACGATGATAACAATGACGAAGAATCCATGGATGTGGAAATGGATGAAGGAGAAGACGAAGACGATTTTGAAGTTAGTGACGAAGAATTCAGTGACGATGAAGACCAATCCTGGAAGCTGAGACGTTACGCCTTCAAGCTAGCGTCTGTCATTGTTGAATCATGCTACTTCAATCTGCCTACCATTTACAACCGTCTGTTGAACGGCGTGCTTCAAAGAATTTCAAAAGAACGTGAAGATACTGTAAAGTTGGAAGCCATCAATACCCTCTCAGTCATGATTCATGCAGCTTCCGATGATAGTGCATATTACACTTCTAAGGCAGTTCGTGCCAGGCGAGCGTCGGATGCGAGTATGAAAATGGACACAGATCCACAGGCATTATTGGACGAAAATTCTGAAAAAATTGTCAAAATCATCAAGTCGTCTTCGTCGGCAAATGTTAATATATTGCACGGATTGATTATTAACGTGCTTCAAAACTTGATCACAGTTAAAAAGGGTCTTGATGATAGTCAATTGGCCACTATTGTTGATGTTTTGAGTAATCTGAGTAAATCAAAGGCGTCCATTTTGGTGGATTTGTTGGAAGCGGTCTCGACGATCCTTAAGCACCATTCTAATGGCTCGCTAAAACCACATCTAACCCAATTGGTTCGAATTATCATTCTGGGCATCAATGATTCCTATTACAAGGTGTCAGTTCAAGGTTTAGATGTGGCTGTTGATCTTATTTCTCTTGGTATTGACGATTTGCCATTGCTGAATCAGGTCCAAACTGGTATCATATCTAAGGCATCCTCTAACTCATATGACTTGGAAACTAGGGAGCGAGCAATCGAGGCATTATCTGTTCTGCTTGGAATACTTCCTGATACTGAGTTCAATTCCGGTTTGGACGTGATTACAGAATTACTAAACAATGAAGCACTAAGGTTGGTTGCTGTGAATGCGGTCGAAACTGTAGCAAAGAACCGATCTGTTGCTAACGCGAATCCAGATTGGGCTATTCATGTTCTTCAAAACTTGTGTGGCTTCTTGAAACAGTCATCAAGAGCTTTAAGGGTGTCTAGTTTAAATGCCATCCGCTCTATTACTCAAGTTGATACGGACGGCAATGAAAATTTGTTGCTATGCTTTGAACGCTTGAGATCTGAGATACTGAATCATGGTAATGAAGTGGTGAAGAATTTGCCAGATTCTCAAGTGTTGTCCATCGTTTTTACCATTCTAACCAACCTGATCAAGATAAACTTGAAGGTGGATAATACTGATACTGCACAATTTGTTCTTTCTGTGTTACAGAGTGATACATCGGCGGTAGACGATGATTCCTTGATGGAACTTGTTGACGTTCTCGCCGCGCACATTCCTGCAGAAGTTGGACTTGACATGATCAAACAAGTAGAAAGCTTGGGGAAAAAGAATGTAGACTTACTTGCCGATATCGTTTCTCACTTGATTTTACAACAGCCAAATGTGGAGTCACAAGTTGCTGGTTATCAGCAAAATTTAGAATCTGGAGAAAAGGTTAAATGGTCTGCCATTGTTTTGGGACAACTCGGTAAAAAGGCCCCCATTGATGTGAATTTGCAGGCTCTCCATGGCCATTTTGGTTCACCCGACGAAAGTATTCGTATTTCCTGTGCGCAAGCACTTGGTGATATTGCCAGCAATCACATCGAAACTCAATTGAACGAGATATTACAGGGTCTTGACAGTTCTAATCTTCTCTATCTTACCGCGGTACGTGAGATTATTCTTTCTGAGCAAGTCAAATCATCTACGGCCTCTATGCAAGCCATATGGCAAAAATTATTCCAACTGAGCAATTCTGACGAAGGAGAGCGAGCTAAAGTTGCCGAATGTGTTGGTAGATTGAGTATTTTAGATCCTGAACGGTTCTTACCAGAGCTTCAGTCCTATCTAACTTCGCCTGATTGGGCCGTTCGTATCACTGCCTTGTCTTCAGTCAAGTACACTTTCGGTCAATCTCACGACTATTATGACGAGCTCTTGCGCCCAATCATCCTCAACTTCTTGGAGATGGTTGAAGACGAAAAATTGGAAATCCGTCAGGTTGCGCTTTCTACCTTAATATCTGCAATCCACAACAAGCCAAACTTGGTTGTTCCGCATTTGCCCAAGCTTCTGCCAATCCTTCATAAGGAAACAATTGTTGACGAGAGCCGCGTACGAGTTGTTCAAATGGGACCATTTAAACAGAAATTTGATGACGGTCTCTATTTGCGTAAGACCGCATACGAAACGATCTACACGCTCATAACAACTTTGTCGCCTACGCTTCTTCAAAGTATTGTGGATTTGGGAAGTTTGTTGGAGCGTCTTGTTGCCGGTTTGGGCGACGAACATGATATCAAAGTTTTGTCATGTGTAACTATCGGCCGAATTGCTGGCGTTGACTTGGAGGTTCTTATTTCGTCGCCTGACGGAGGTATCAAGAACATCATTGGTAAGTTTAACGGGCTTCTTGGTGTCAAAGTGAAAGACAATGCTATTAAGCAAGAATTTGAGAAACAAAGTGAGGTTGTTCGTAGTGTTCAACGGGCATCACATCAAATTGATGACGTGATTCAGGGCCAAGTAATGGAGGGTCAAAACAATAGTCTTAGTGATGTTGAACTGTCGGAATGGAATAAATATATGTCTGGGATTTCGTCCAGTAGCTAAAAGCTAGATATAAGAATAAAATTTCGCTTTCTGTTTATTGGCCCGCTGACTTCTCAACGGACTTGTCATTCTTCCCGTTCAGAAAAGAAGATAGAAAGTTTAAGCCAGCGTTGCTAATACAAAAAATGGAAGGTATATATTAACAATTACTTGAGGAGTTCCTCGACGATTTTATTGTACGTCTCGTCGCCAGTAGAGGACTTGATTCCAAGATGACGAAGCACCTCGACGATTCTATCCTGTTGAAAGCCCATATTCTGCAAAGACTCTACTAGGCTTCGGTCAATCCCATAAAGGTCAATAGGATCCTCAGTACCACCAGAACCGGAAGGTTTGGCATAGGTTTGAGTCCAATAGCTAGAAGAAAAGGATGGCATTAGGAAAGACACTTCTGACAAACGTAGAAGTAACGATTTAAACTTACGACGCAGTGTTCTTAAATCCTTCAAGGTCCTTCAAATAGTGGTTTGCCACTTCTGCATCCTGTGGATCGTTCGGTTCTGGGGATTGGAGCAAGGATTGAAGCGAAATTAAAGAAGACTTGAGAGTCAAGATCGGAGACCAAGCATCTTTCAAAATATCTAAGCAGATAGCTCCAGTTTGAGAAGAGATATTCGGATGATAGATTTTAGTGTCGAACTTCATTTTTGGAGGTTTGAATGGATCTAAAATGCAGTGTTAGCACAACGCCAGCATGGCTCATCTAGTTTGTGAACCACTCACACTCTTGCTGATAGATTAGTTAGTATATTCGAACAACGTATAGTTGATTGCACGTATACTCACTGGAATCTGGATGTCAACGACGAACTCTCCACCTTGATAAGGAGTGTCCGGAGGTCCTTGGAAAGTACCTTTAAGGTGGCCCATGTCGCTTTCGTTTACAAACGCAAGATCAATTCCACTGTTGGTGTCACTCTTGACATCCTCAAGCTCTTTAGCAATTCTTCTGGATCGAGACATGATATGACAAGGAATATCGTTATGAGTGCATGCGTTAGTTGTTCGGAGACACCGTACAACCCTAACCCTTTCCTCCCAATTACGTCATCAAACTGGGAATTTTTTTTTTCGGGCCGGAAGTTTACCCCTGAGTCAGCCGTGCATTTTTGTAGCAAAGAGTAACATGGTCAGATTAAGATATGGATAACAGAAGATTTTGTCTTGTTTCATTACTATGGAGTGAAGTAAAGTTTTATAATTCAGTCCATAGACTTGCAAGCCATCTGGTAGGCTTCATTTATTAGTTCGCCTCTAGTACTATGCACATACGTATTCGTAGCTAACTAAAAAATGTATTTTTTGCATAGATGCCTGCGCACCGAATAAAAGTAAGTAAATAAAACCAGCAAGACCAGCAAGATGTAGCAAGTCTGTCAGATAATATGAAAGAGAGATCATTGTGCACATATACATGACTACCACTAAATTGACTCCGTTAAGATATTCTCAAATAAGCTAACTTCCGAATCATCGCGTCATCATCATAAATCAGATATATTTACTAAAACATTTATTTGAGGGTGTAAAGATCAACGTATTCATCAACATCAATATCAGAGATAGTCTCAAGGGAACCAGACTTTTCGAGAATAGTCTTGACTTGGTCTTCACCAAGAGCACTCTTGATATGACGATCAAACTTCTCGAGAAGAACAGGAGTACCTTCGGAACGTCTCATCTTGTGACCAATTGGATAGTTGACTTCAACTTCTTCAAGCTCGGTGCCGTCCTTGAGGGTGACCTTGAGAGCGTTACCGATCCATCTCTTTTCTGGAGCGTGGTATTCTTCGGAGAATCGCTTGTCTTCGACACATTCCATCTTTTCACGGAGGGCATCGATACGTGGATCGGCGGCAACCTTGTCGGAGTAATCTTCAGCAGTGAGTCTACCGTGGATCAATGGGATGGCAATCATGTATTGAAGACAGTGGTCTCTGTCAGCATAGTTGTAGAGAGGTCCCTTCTTATCAATAATTCTCATGGCAGCATCTTGGGTTCTGACACGGATGTGCTTGATATCATCAGAGGTCTTGCCCATGTCCTTGAGTTGCTGGTGGATGGTCATGGCACATTCGGCAGCAGATTGAGCGTGGAATTCAGCTGGGAAGGAGAGCTTGAAAAGAACGTTCTCCATGACATAAGAACCGAATGGACGTTGGAACTTAAACTCGTTGCCCTTGAAGAGAACGTCGTAGAAACCCCAGGTTCCGGCGGTGAGGACAGATGGCATGCCCCCTTCACCAGCCTTGACGTGGAGCGCCAAGTTGACGGCTCTGGAACAAGCGTCACCAGCAGCCCATGATTTACGGGACATGGTGTTTGGAGCATGTCTGTAGGTTCTTAAGGACTGTCCGTCGACGAAGGCTTGAGATACAGCATCAATGGTTTGTTGTTCGTTCAAGCCGAGCATCTTAGCGGAGACGGCAGCAGAGGCGACCTTGACAAGAACAACATGGTCCAAACCCACCTTGTTGAAGGAGTTTTCAATGGCCAGTCCACCTTGGATTTCGTGGGCCTTAATCATGCCTTCGAGCACGTCCTTAACCTTGAAGACCTTACCTTCCTTACCACCGGTGGCCTTGGCGGTACGGGTTTGCCAGTCAGCAACAGCGAGAATGGAACCCAAATTGTCAGATGGGTGGCCCCATTCAGCAGCCAACCAACAATCGTTGAAGTCTAACCAACGAATGATGGTACCAATGGAGAAGGCACCACGGACTGGGTCCAATTGATGCTTAGTACCCGGGACCTTGGTACCATTTGGAACAACGGTTCCAGGAACGACAGGGCCAACCAAGTTGGCACATTGCTGATGCTTCAAGCCTTCGAGACCACAGCCAAGAGTGTCCAAAAGACACAATCGAGCAGTCTCCCAGGCATCGTGGGATTCAATCTTGTAGTTGTGGACATAGGAGGCAATGTCCTTCAGAACCTTATCAGGCTCTGGTCTAACATTGTCAGTGTTGATGGCTCCCATTCTTCGTGCAGTGGTGCTGAAGGATCGCTTTAAGGTGTTTGACAACATTTCAGTGAAAAACCAAGTGTTCAAATAGTACCCCACATAGAAATTTCCCAACATTTTATAGTCCTGCCCGAACCGGAGCCGAACCCCACCTTGCCCGAGGTCACGCCGAGAATCTTTCAATCATAGAACGCCGCACGCTGAAATTTTCGGCAATTCTCGGCCTGAGTACGAGAATTCTCGGCTGCTGAACGTACCTTTCGAGGCCTTCACGAGGCTGTAGTAGTGCTACCTGGATGGTTAACAATAGGTGTCGGAGGCGATTGTCAGAACGTGATGGCAGCTGCACGTCTTAATTTTCTAGAAAGACCCGAAATTAATGCCGTGGTGAGTGTAGTTGTGTTTTTTTTTTTTTTTACCCCCTAGCATGAGCAGCTCAACTGTATTCTTATAAGAAACAAACGAAGAAAGGAAAGGGGATATATGCGCACATAAAAACAATGTGAAGATGTTCTTAGAGGACGACTAATCTCTTATTTTCGTTTGCTTGTATCACAGGGCTCTCTCTTTGTCTACAGATATAATACACAATCAACTTTAGGCATCTGATTTCCTCAATTATACATATACTAATTGTTTGTTTGCTGACATTACATTTTGGTATGCATAGCTATTCGGTTTGATATATTGAGGTATACACACAGATGCATAAGTTTTATCAATAGATTAGCTACGTTAGTTAAATACGTATATATGCATAGGGGAACAAATTTGGCTTATTTTAGCAAACCCAGCGGTACGCATATATATAAGAGTACGTGGGTACCGTAACGAGGGCCTTTTGGTTGATTAGTCCATTTATAGCATATATTCATCGTTTTCCGGACCATATATAACCTGAATATGCATATGCATAACTTGCCCTCTTTGACTTGATCATATATATGCAGATGTATACCCTTGATATGCATAAAAAGAGGCGAACGTCTGGTGACGAGGTACACATAATAATAATAAAGGTACTCTTTATTGTGTACTTTATAACATATAAATGAACAATACCAAGTAGGATAATCCACATATTAGCCAAAATGAAAAGTGGGTGTAGACAATTTCAGCTCAAACAGGCAATGATCATTGCCTGCTCTAATTTTCTAGAGAACAGCACCATCAATTATATCAAATCGAGGTATATAGCAAGAGCAGTACCATAAGGATCCAAAATAACCAAACTTCGATAGTGATTAATTGTATCCAAGGTGGGTATAAGGCTCCTGCCAGTCCCGACATTTCGACCTGTTCGCTAAGTAATCATCAAAATTATGAGACGTACACATTTTCATCTTTTCCATAGTACAAAATTGAGCAATGCGTAATCCAGGAAAAAACTCATCTTAAGATGATCCACAAGTAATTGCTACGACTTGATTACAGAATGGACTAACAAACAAAAACAAAAATTAGTTATTTTTTAGTGTAAACAGTCTAAATAACCAAATCTCTTTCTATCAAACAAACAAAGTTAGGGAAACAGAGAGTGGAAGAAAAATGAAACATATGCATATGTATAGGCATATGCGTAGCCACCGTAATAATCGTGGAATGAGCTGGGTAGAGGTATATGGATGTTAATTGTGCATACGTGCATACGCGATGATCGATTTGCTTTTGAGCACATCTATATAAATGGATAACATCGAGCATGATAATTGGCGTTTCGACATTTTAAATAATTTGACGGGTGATGCCACCGGCTTTTTCCCAAATTTATGAGCATATAATAATAATCAATTTACTCCTGAGTATATATAAATGAATAACATCAAGCAGGATAATTCGCATATTTGCCCAATACAGGCGTTTCGACATTTTAAACAATCAGACAGGTGATGGCGCCGGATTTCCCTCAAATTCATGAGCATGTAGGAAAACCATTTCGTATGACGAGAGAACTCTAGACTTCACTGGATAAAACCCACACAAGCGACTCTTCCACAGAAGAGAT
>JAJLUR010000154.1:0-32921 GCA_030674225.1 Blastobotrys terrestris | reverse complement strand
AAAAGCACTGGTACTGCAGGTATACTTAACCATCCCAGGGCTTGTGTGTGCCCTGCGGGCGGCCTTCTTTTCTAGAAAAGAAGCAAAAGCACTGGTACTGCAGGTATACTTAACCATCCCAGGGCTTGTGTGTGCCCTGCGGGCGGCCTTCTTTTCTAGAAAAGAAGCAAAAGCACTGGTACTGCAGGTATACTTAACCGTCCCAGGGGCTCGTGTGTTCCCTGTGGGCAGCCTTTTCTTTCCTAGAAAGGAAGCAAAATCGCCAGTTAGTTGAGGTGGAGCAGCCACTTTGGAGAAAATGAAGTTGCCGGAGAGGCAATTGCCGTGCATCTCCACTATCCTGCAGTCAAGGTGCTATGAACCATTTGAGGACCATACGTCAATATACAGACTATAAAACCTTTTTGCCGTCAGATGTAATCCCCCCTTTATGCACGTTGCAATATAGATGTGTACGCATTTACCACTGTATATTACTCTGCACAGTCTAAAATTTTGTCCTTTGCTAAATCCGCAGCCGGATCATATAAAATTGGGTAATGGTCTGAGTGTTTGTTATGGATAATTAACTACTTTGGATAGTATTTTCATCTACATTTTCTGGAGACCGGCGTTGCGGTGTCAAACTTTCCTAGATGCTGTCGTAGAAATCCTCAAATATTCATAAATGAGGAAACTTCTTGCCTCAAAAATCAAGGAAAATATCCTCTTGCATTCGGAGGGACTAAACCCCTAAAACAAGGTCAAGATTTTCCCTTCTAAATTTATAGCAAACACGTTAATTTTTTGATAGCGTCTTCTGCAGAAAGCGGTTTTGACTTTGGCAACGTAGACAACAGCTGCGTCAATTTCGTCGCTTTTCGCGTTAAAGGTAAGTGCTAGCGAAATCAAAGACTTGCGTACTACATAAGGGAATCAAGGCGTATTTCGAGCCAATGCCTCAAAGTATAGCAAAATAGAACATAACTCTCCGTAATTCGCGTTGTAATTGATGCATATATTGCACTACAACCGAGAAATACGTCAAACCCGAAGTAATCTTGTGCAATCTGTGATGCTGTTCCTGGACGGCCTCGCAGAGCTACCTTTTTTGCTTCTTTTCGGAGAAAAAAGAAGCCGCCGGAGGCACATTGCCCTGCGGGCGGCCTTCTTTTTCTAGAAAAGAAGCCAAAGCACTCGAATTGCCTCGCAGCGCTGGCATACTAGACGCCGCTGGAGACAATTGACCTGTCAGCGTCACAGGAACCTACCAGTCCATCGGAGACACGGGGCCGGCTTCTATTTTAGGGAAAACTAATATTATTTTGTGGCGCTCATCCCCAGCGTCTAATGTTTGGCTATAAAAGGAGGCCGATCCCCCACGGTTTTTTCCGCTACCCCTCTCAACCCCAGGTCACCCTACACACACTACTGCCAGGCGTGCGCCATTACATCCTGCAGACGGCCCTTTTCTTCAGAAGAGAACCCGCAGGAGGCTACATGGACCGTGTAGGCCCTGCGGGCGGCCTTCTTTTCTAGAAAAGAAGCAAAAGCACTGGTGGTGCCTCGCAGAGCTACCTTTTTTGCTTCTTTTCGGACAAAAAACAAGCCGCTGGAGGCTACATGGGCCGTGTATGCCCTGCGGGCGGTCTTCTTTTCTAGGAAAGAAGCAAAAGCACTGGTGGTGCCTCGCAGAGCTACCTTTTTTGCTTCTTTTCGGAGAAAAAAGAAGCCGCCGGAGGCACCACGAGTCTCGCAAGCTACTGTTTTGGCGAAAAAAGACGCAGCGATGGCCTGATGCGATTGTTTGCCTAATGTGGGCATTGGAACCTTGCCGGGCGCCGCACGCGATGTGCGTGTGAAAAAGTTCTCCACTTGCCGAGGACGCCATATATATATAAAGCGCACCGGTCCGTTCTTGACGCATTACATACACCACCATACCCATGAGCGACCAAGTGTACCTTATTGCCGGGGCCCTCACGGGGCTGAGCATCCTTGTGGCGTCGTATCTGGTCCTGTTCCGGTCCAGTGGCGGCGGCCGGTCCGTGCTGAAGCCGGACGCTTTCCAGGAGTTCCCGCTGGTGCAGAAGACGGTTCTGTCGCACAACTCTGCCGTGTACCGGTTTGGATTGCCGCGACCAAATGACGTCCTGGGCCTGCCCATCGGCCAGCACGTGTCCATTGCGGCCCAGATCGAGGGCAAGGAGATTGTGCGTTCGTACACTCCGACATCGTCGGACGACGAGCAGGGCTACTTTGATCTGCTCATCAAGACGTATCCCACGGGCAATGTGTCCAAACACGTGGGCAACCTCAACATCGGCGACTCAATCCGGGTCCGAGGCCCCAAGGGCCAGTTCAACTACTCTAGAGGGCTTGTGCGGGCCTTTGGCATGGTTGCTGGAGGTACCGGTATCACGCCGATGTACCAGATCATCCAGGCCATTGCGAAGGACCCCAACGACCACACCGAGGTCCACCTTGTGTTTGCCAACGTGAACTACGAGGATATTCTGCTCAAGAAGGAGCTCGACGCTCTGGCGGCCCAGCACGACAACATCAACGTGTACTACGTGCTCAACAACCCACCACAGGACTGGCAAGGTGGTGTTGGCTTTGTGACTGCGGAGATTCTGAAGGAACATGTGCCTGCGCCAGCTGCCGACGTCAAGCTGCTCATGTGCGGTCCGCCACCTATGATCTCTGCCATCAAGAAGGCTGCGGTCGACGTTGGCTTCACCAAGGCCAAGCCGGTCTCCAAGCTCGAGGACCAATGCTTTGCGTTCTGAGAGCCAAACGGCCGAACAAAAGAAATATACTATGATGCATATATGTATGAAGAATAATAGAGGAAATTGGCGCTTTGTATATAGTTATGCAAGGTATATATTATATGCATAATAGCTCTTACATGCCTGATTGGGTTGAAAAAGATAGCTCTCTCGGCTACCCGACGCTCTTTCCCCATATGCATATGCCTTCCAACTGTCAATTGTATTGTGTGCCTATGGTCTTTCCGGAGGGATGCTCTAGAATGGGGATTAGCCACCACACATAATTATGCATAGTACAAACTCTCATAACAGAGTATGCATATGCATATCCGATGCATAAAAAGCTGCATGCGGGAATTTTTGCATGTTTCCTCGTCATATTCTATATGTACAAAACTCCAGGTGCTGCTGCTGTACGATGTTCAAGTTAAATACTGTGCAAGATGAAGATAACATTTATCAACGATTTGTTGCAGACTGCTACATTGGAACCTATGACGCTGTATGGAATTTGCTTGGTTTTAGTATGTTGGATCTCTTTCCATCAGTCTCTAAACTGGACCTTCATGTTTAAGCGCTTATTACAATTACAACGCACAACACCCTATGCAATTTGGGTACCAAGAATAAGGAATACTCACAACATTCTTAGACTTCCTTTAGTGTCTCCTTCGGATGGCGATAAACGGCTATTGCTACTACACATTGAATCTCCAACTTCCGATGAGAATCTGAAAGGGTCTTTCTCAACTTACAAAGAAAGGGCACAAGCTGAAGGTCTTTTGATGAACGGAAATTGAATGTCGTTGACTTACGTGCAACATGCAGTCCTAAATATCAGCGCTACCTTTGGTCATTATTTCATCACACCATTCAAAATACTGTTTTTCATTGGCCAGACTTTAAGCATGAGCTGTCTGCGGGTTGTTTTCAAAATTTAAGGGAATATTGGGTTTCTTTTGCATCCTGTCCAAGGGAACAATTCCGTCACACAATTCAGTGCTGAACACAACTATTAAAAGAATTCCGCGGAACATCACTTTGCTGAAGTTTAAAGGAGATATTGTGGATACCCTGACTGTTTCTCTGCTTCTGAATTGGACTTGAACGACTCTCCCACATTTCGACGCTATTTTCCTTCCCCACCCCTACCCCTTTTCGACCTTACGTTTTCCTATGACAATTGGATTGCAAAACGTTACGTTATATAGTCAACTTCTGAATTTATTTTCCCCTTTCTCCATTCCTCGCCCCCGCTTTTAACCCCAGACATTGTCACGTTGGCAATAAAACATTTGTCACGTTGCCAGTAAAACATTGTCTCATATTACTGATTCTCACTTCATTATCATCTTTTAAAATCTTTTAGTTCCTATCCAACAATTTACATGCCTCTAAAATGAAAGGTACCTAGGAAGATAACATAGTGCTTCCATAATTGTTTAACAGCATTCTCGACAAGGATATCTACTCCTCCTCTATCTCACACTCCATCAACAATGGCACCAACCTCAGACACTACCGCAAATCCCCCTCAATCTCAACCCTGTGATCAGCAACTTTGTATTTCATGATATCAATCATAAACCTCAATTCTCCCTATTGAGGATTACAGGTAGTAGTAATGGAAAAATGTTTGAATTGCCCGTGAGTAATGAATTTAGAAAAATTCTGGCGGAAATAATTTCGATAGTAAGATTCTTGAAGTACACAAGAACCAACAGCGAATTATTCAGAAAACCGTCCAGTTTTGAAAATAAAACTACTTGATGGGGGGCTGTGAAATAGCTGGTTTCACTTTAGCAGCAAGAGACAATTTTTTAACAGGTAATAGAAATTCGCACATTGGAACAAAGAACCGGGATAAAACATGGCATCTTAGTCCCAGATAGTATTATGTTGTTCTATTTCCATTTGGGGTGAAATAATTACTTGTGGATTAGAATCTGAATCATACAAGTGGGCAATGTTAGGTAGCTTTCTTTACCTACTTTTTCCGATTTCTTCATTGTGTACTGCGAATGCTTCTCCTTCTGATGCACTTAAATCTCTTCGCTGCCTCTAATTTGTGTAATTCTGTTGTGAACAAGATCGGATTTTTTTATACCATGTATCATTTAAAGTTCGATTCAAAAATCACCTAGAAACCGCTTCTGAAAGTACCAGAGGAGCATTTGGCAGTTCTCTCAAGTAATCCTGCCAATGATTGTATTGCAAGTACTGTCTCGACAGCTATTAATACGCATTCCGCAAAAAATGGGATATTTTTCTTTTGAGAGCGATTCAACTCTCAGTGACGTTCCCTTTTTCTTCTGATACATCCGATAATATGATAAAACGGAATTGGAACATGAATTTGGTTTTAATTGTTACTACCAGAATATACCTTAACCAGCTTTTCGAAGACCTCGCTTATAGGGTGACGATAATATAAGTCCATTGCGTCTCGGTTGTTTTGACAGTTGCTGTCCTTTTACTACCGATTTGGGAAAAATAGAGGCAACTGTTGTAAATTTGACCAAGACACTCTACTGATCGTCACAAAGAAATGAATTTGGTTCCCTGTCCAAAGATTCTTTGTTTCTCAGGAATGCAAAATATATTGAGAGATCAATTTGCTACTATTTGCATTGCCTCAGGATTTTAAATCTGGGGGAAAGCCCCCCAGGGTCAATTGTAACGTATTTAACCTTTTCTGACATCCACAGAATATATGTATTTTTCAAAGCAAAGGAAAGTTTATTAAACGGATTTGAGACTGGATTGAAATTGAATTTGAGGTAAGCTATGCGTAAACAGGTCTAAACGATCTAGTAATTGCATTTCCGTGGTTGTCGTGAAATGCATTAGATGATTCCTTTGCGACGTACGCATAGAAACGTTGTCCGGAGGGTTCTCTTTCATCAAAAGAAAAACTGATATTTATATTCATATGCATACATGGATTTTACTGTCTCTCTTTCTTAGGCGCTGAATAAGATAATGGTGGTGTCGGCACGAGGCTTTTAACCTTTTCACGCATATGCATATAGCTAAGAGACATTCCTAGTGCGCATATGCATATGCATAAAGGTGTATACTGCCAAAAAAGGCTGAGATGGGGTATATGTGCTTATGCATAACAAAAAGGGGAGATGCATGCATGTTTAACACCAGTTTCCTATTTTGTTAATATAAACTGCAACAATCTAATTTCCGTTAATATCAAAAAAAAAAAAAAAAAAAAAAAAAAAATAATAATAATAATACTGATGCACACCTTAAAAATGAATAAGAAACGGCGCTGTTGCAACTTATACACACAAGGGGCACTTTCCATTTTCAGCGATGTTGGTGCATATGGCATATGTATTCCAATTGAGTAAGTATATATAGGTGGGTTTGTGTCTACTATTTAACAGACGCTTTTCGTATATGCATATATATGGGCGTGCACTACCAAAAAAAGGCTAAGATCAAACATGCATGTTTCAGACCAGTTTCCTATTTTGTTAGCTCTCTACTCCATCAGCGGCGGCTGCTTGACCTGACACAGCAGCCGCTGATGCAGCACGTTCAGCGCCTTGAGCGCATCGTGCTCCTCGATGACGCACGAGATGTTAATCTCGCTCGCGCCCTGTGAGATCATCTCAATGTTGACCTGGGCCTCGGCCAGCGTGGTGAACATCTTTCCGGCAATGCCCACCAGATGCTTCATCTGTTTGCCCACGAGCGACACAATGCACATCTTGCGGGTCACGTCAACACTGCCATATTGGCGCAGCTCCATCAGCGCGTCCTTCATGGAGTGTTCCGGCAGATTCGAATGCAGCGCCATGGACACATGGACCTCGGACGTCGAGATGAGGTCTACCGACAGCTGCCACCGATCCAATGCCTTGAACACGCCGGCCAGGAAGCCGTGCGAGTGGTTCTTCTTGTTGGAGTGCACGTTCAGCACCACAATGTTCTTCTTGGACGTCACCGCCGTCGGAAGCTTCTCCGCCTTGACCTGGAAGTTGGCTGGCAGCTGCTCCGGCGGGTGCAATGGCGTCTCCTCCCCCGGACGCGAATTGTCGTCTGGGAAGATGACAGTGCCGCCGCCGGAGGGCTTGAGCACGTTCTTGATCCGGATCGGGATCCGGGCTCGAATAACCTGCTCCATCGTGAACGGGTGGATGACCTCGCTGCCGTAGTACGTCAGCTCTGACGCCTCCTCCGGCGTGATCCGGTCAATCAATCGCGCAGTGGCCACCTTTCGAGGGTCCGCGGTGAAGATACCGTCAACCTCCTTCCAGATCTGGAGCTCGTCTGCCTGCAGCCCAACCGCACACAGTGCGGCGCACAGGTCGGTGTAGCCCCGACCAACCATGTTAAGCAGGCCGCCGGGCACGACTCCAAAGAACCCCGTGACCACGGGGATCCGGTCCCCAACGGCGCAGATCGCCTCCACCAGCCGCTCGGTCAGATAGTCGTAGAAGGCCTTGTCGAGCCCATTGCCGCCGCCATTGCGCTCGTGGCCAATAGGGATCACCTTGGACAGGTCCACGCACTGGGCCCGCAGTCCTTGGTCGTTCATGACGGCTGCCATGAACAGACAGCTCAATTTCTCACCCGAGGACATGATTGAGTCCATTGTGCGTGGACTGACCTCGTCGATGACCCTTGCGGCCTCCAGGAATCGCTCCACCGAGTCGCATTCCTCGTTGATGTCTGCGAGCAACTGGCGCAGAATGCCCTCGTCCTTCACCTCCGCCTCGGCTGCCGCCAGATGGTCTGCTCGGACAGCCTCCACGGCCACCCGCCACCCGTCGCTGCTGAGGGCCTCGTCCGCTGCCCGAAGCAGCCTGCTGGTGGTCCCAGCCTCCTTGGTCCCCGTGCTTCTCGCCGAGCACACCACAACCACCTTGTAGTCTCTGGAATACTCCCTCACAATCTCGTCGCTGATCTGGTGTGGGAACTTGCCCACACTGGTCCCGCCAAACTTCTGGACCACCCACGGTTTCACGCCCATGCTGTCTAGTGTGCTGCTGGTTCGGTGGGTTAACTGGTGGTAGGAATGACTGTGTCTAGAGGCCTGAAAAAAAATACACTTTAGTCCCGTCTCTCTCTCTCCCCCCCCGAAATTCCACACCCAAAAAAGACTGAACGGTATCGGCCCGGTGCGGCTCTAAATGAGTCACTGATTTTGTGAGGTTGAAGTCACGTGCTTTGCGGATGTAGGTGTATTGTCCTGAAGGCGGCCCTTTCTTTACTAAAGAAAAAAGAAGCCGCCGAAGGCTACATAGGGTCCGTGTATTGCCCTGCGGGCGGCCTTCTTTTCCAGAAAAGAAGCAAAAGCACTGGAATTGCCTCGCAGAGCTACCTTTTTTGCTTCTTTTCGGAGAAAAAAGAAGCCGCCGAAGGCTACATAGGGTCCGTGTATTGCCCTGCGGGCGGCCTTCTTTTCTAGAAAAGAAGCAAAAGCACTGGAATTGCCTCGCAGAGCTACCTTTTTTGCTTCTTTTCGGAGAAAAAAGAAGCCGCCGGAGGCACCACGGGGTCTGTGTATTGCCCTGCGGGCGGCCTTCTTTTCTTGAAAAGGAGAAAAAGCACTGGAATTGCCTCGCAGAGCTACCTTTTTTGCTTCTTTTCGGAGAAAAAAGGAAGCCGCCGGAGGCTACACTGAGTCTGTTAGTATATTTGAAGAAGCCGCAGTCTTTTTTCTTTTTTCTTTTTTCTTTAATTAAATCACGTGACCTATAGAATCCGCCCCTTATTGACTGCCGGGTAAAAAAGAGTCAGAACCTGCACAGTCCCAAAACAAAAAAACACAATACAAAACAGGACATCGAGCGCAGCAGCAGAGATCTTATCCACACACACATACACATACACACACCACACACCCTCGCACAGAGTCACAGACACAACGGATAAAGGCAACCCGAGGAAGCAGAGAGAAGTAATCTGTTGACATAGTTACGCTACCTTTTTCCAGCGACGTCGATAGAGCAGCCTAGTTAGTACACGCGTCGCCAGGGATCGCACAAGAAACAAGCCCTCACGTTTTGTAATAGCATGACAGAAGGAGAAAAGGAGCCCAGCATTAGAAAGGGAAGCTTCCACGAGTCAAACACTATCATTCCGACGGACAGCAGTATAAAAGAGGAACGAGTTGCGCCGCCCACGGAACAGGACACCTATCGGATGAATGAGACTAGTTCGGGCCAACGTCGGCATGGCATACCCACCTGGAAACGTTTAATCAATGCTCTTTGTTGTCGCAATATAGAGGATGCGGATTCAATCAAACAGGACGCGACTGTTCTGCGCCCCATCTCCAGATCCGCAAACGACCGCAATAATAACGACCATCATGACGATAATACTCCAACCCAACAACAATCTCCCTCGACTAATAATAATAATAATAATAATCTTAATGTTAACGATAACGACGATACGGCAGCAGCGGCTAAAAGAAGGGTCATCTTAGACAAGCCCATCCCCCCTTTGCCTGATGAGGCAAACACGTCCCAGCAGCATCAGGATGTCCAGGAAGAGGACGTGGACGATGACAAGTTCAATGTCAAGTCGCCGTCTTCGCACTTCAATGACGACGAGCTGGAGAAGTCTGCTGTGGCTGCTGCCGCTTCGAGCTCCCCCGACGACGTCAATTTCGACTTCCCCCCACAACAATGGCTCCTGAGGCCGTTGGACGAAAAGTTGCAAGGACGCAAATGTCTGGTGCTGGACCTGGACGAAACTCTGGTCCACTCCAGCTTTCGCTACATACATCAGGCCGATTTTGTCATCCCGGTGGAAATTGAAAACCAGTTCCACAACGTCTACGTCATTAAGCGGCCAGGAGTCGACGAATTCATGAGGAGAATGGGCGAAATCTTTGAACTAGTCGTCTTCACTGCCTCGGTGAGCAAATATGGCGATCCCCTGTTGGACCAGCTAGACGTCCACAATGTCGTTCATCACCGCCTCTTCCGTGAGTCTTGCTACAACCATCAAGGGAACTATATCAAAAACCTGTCGCAATTAGGGAGGCCGTTAGAAGATGTCATCATCATTGACAATTCCCCTGCCTCGTATGTTTTTCATCCTCAGCATGCTGTCCCCGTCTCGAGCTGGTTTTCTGATGCTCACGACAACGAGCTCTTGGACATGGTTCCGTTCCTGGAGGATCTTGCTACCGTTCCAGATGTGTCCCTGGTCCTTGATGTCAATATTTAATAATATTTTTGCATTCCTGTGATAAAATATATTTCTATGCTATAAAGTACTCTTCCTTTTCATCATGATCACCCTTTTATCTCCCTCCAGCCGTATCCTGTGTGTTTCAGGTACCAACCTGCGCGGCGTTTAATTATCTGCGCTTTCAGAATTATGCATAAACTACTACCCCAGATCTATGTTCCACCTCTTTTTTTATTACACTCTAATATTAAACCATGCACAATCGATATACGGTAATTAACAATGTAGAGATCTATGAAGGCATATAAAAAATTAAAATCTCTCCCCCACCTCTACGAAACCTTCCTCTCCTCCCCAATGGAAAAAATATATAACTTTGAAAAGAGTGTGTATGTCACCGCTGAAAAGGAGGTGCCGGTTGTTATAAAGTTGCTTCGCAGAATTTTTTCTGTTGCTGAGCTTGAAGAAAATGGGGACGATACTATTCCTTCCGAATTGGATTCTGAATCAAAGGAAAAACTCCAGGTGATCAACAGAGCCCTGCACTATTCAGAGAATTACAAGCCTCTGTATCTCCTGACAGTAGCAGTTGGCCTGGGATGGATGGTGGATTCATTTTTCAATACGCTGTTCGTCGAGCTGTCGTCAAATATTGCAACAAACATGGGCTTGTACCCTCCCGATGTGGAAAGGTCTATTTCCTTGGTCACTCAGACTTGTGGGATAATAGGCTCGCTATTCCTTAGTCCCTTGGGCGATGTACTCGGAAGAGCTGAGCTTCACAAATTCGTGTTCACAGGAATGGTCATTTCTGGTGTACTAGCTATCGTTGCACCTAACCTGTCAATTTATCTCGTGTTTATTTCACTTTTTGCCGCAATAATGGCTACAATCCTTCCTCTTCAAGGTTCATTACTAACCGAATCATTGACTCCGGCCAAGCAATGGCTATTGCGAGCAATGGTGAGCTTTAAGGCTCTCGGAAAGCTCTTAGCCCAGCTATCTGAGATGATTGTTGGAAACTACCTGTTGCCTTCGCAATACTACTACGAACCGTATTTTACCTGGAGATTTCCTTATACAATTGGTGTGGGAATGGTGGTGTTGTCATTGTTGTGTAGATTGTCATTCTTGCATCGCTTTGAAAGCCCCAAATTTCTCAGCGTGAAAAATGAAAATGACCGTGCAGTCGATTCAATTGAACTGATCACAGGGGAGTCGACCCTGGCCAGTAACTTGAGAATTCCCTCAACAAGCTATGTAGAATGCCTTGGGGTTAGACGGTTTTTGAAAGAATTCACAATCCATTTTAAAGTGGCAGAGAAATACAAGATCCAGGGCACTTTAATCCTGTTCTTCTGGCTATTGATTGGAATGGCTTATTCCAGTGCAACTTCTGGTCTCGCCTGCATGACGCGGAGAAGCTTTCAAAATAGTGACAGCCAACTTTCCCTACAGTCTCCTCTTTTCGTCTCACTCCTTGAACTCATGGGAACACTTTTTGCTACGTTTTTGTCACGTTTCGTTAACCTTGGAGTTATTTCCACCACCATATTAGCAAGTTTGACAATGACCCCTATGATATTCTTCTCTGTTAAGAAAGCTCATCCGCTTTTGCTATTCGCAGGATTTGGAACGTATTCCTTTGCAACATTTGGCCTCTTTACATATTTGTTACCACATAGCTTTGAGTTATTTCCGACCATTTACCGCGTCACCTCAGTTGGATTGTGTTTAGCTCTATTCAAGTTTGGAAACCTGTTGTCAACACTAATCAACGTTCATGAATTGCACGAGACGACAATGTTAATCATTACATGGATATCAACGGGTGTTTTGGCATCCACCGCCATCAGTGGGTTATTCTTTCCTATTAACACTGTGGGAAGACCTAACTATTGATAAAAGAATTTTTGTTAATTAAATGCAATGTATTATTTCTCATCAGTTTTTTGACTATTGATTGCTGTTCCGACAATATGCTTTTCCCTTTCACTTTTGAATGGCACACTACCCTTCTTAGAATGTCTACGAAGATTATCCTCTCTTCTTTTGATACTTTCAAGCTCAATCTTCTTGATCTCACCAGCCTTCTTAATCGGTTTGGGCACATGTCTGTGTCGTGAAATTCTTCTGATCTCTGGCATATGCTTGAACCTTTCTTTAAGAGCTTCATCATACTCCAATTTAGTTCTTTGTTTAGCCGACTTGACACCAGTTCTTTCCGCAGCACTTGATCTCCATAGTCTCACATTACCATCATCAGAGCCAGAAACAATGTACTTAGAGTCCATAGAGTACTTAACACAGAATACCCTCTGCATTCGCTTTGTATGATAGCCATCTCGAGAGTGACCTTCACGTGTCCTGAAAATTCTAATCATTCTATCGTACGAGCCGGTAACCAACTCTTCACCAGTTGGTGAGAAGTCAACATCCATAACAGCTCCAACATGATCCTTATAAATGTTCAAAGACCTACTGAGTTTCCTCATATCATAAAGATAAACATTGTGATCTTCGTTAGCTGCAGCAAAATTAAATGCCTCCATCGGGTTCCACGCAATTGCATTAGTGCTTAATGTGCCGACTAATTTTTGCACTGGAGACGTAGTTCGTAAATCATAAATAACAATTGATCTGTCGGTTCCCGAAGAAGCCACAATAGACGTCTCAGTCTGATTGAACTTGACCGTATTTACACTGTCTGCACCCCAAGAAAGATTTGATAACGGCTTTGATCGGTTGGTATCCCACAGTTCGACAACATCACCAGCTGTAATAAATTTGTCCTCATTCCGATGATGGTCAATTCCTCTGAATCCACTGTTACCAAGATATATCTGACTTGGCTCCTTCGATTTCCCATTGATATCCCATAATTTGACAGTCTTATCAGTCGCACAGGAGAGCAATGATCCTTTTGGAGTCATTGTAAGCCCCCTCACAATATTGTCGTGGGCTTTCATCGAAAAAATATCGCTTCGTGTGGACATATCCCATAATTTGATCACACCATCACCACTACCAGTCGCAAGAGACTTTAAAGTGTGCATATTCTTAGCTACACTGTAGACGCCATCAATATGACCATTTCCTAGCTGACCGATGAATGGCTTTGCAAACATACGTTCCATTTTAGTAGCATTTAAGGCTCTCGTATATTCTCTTGCACGTTCGAATGGATGAAGAGCTGGATCAAGGTTTCTATGAAGTCGTTGAGACTCGGTATTCCTCGCTGGAAGATAGGTGTCACTAGAACGAGAAATTGTTTTGATTTTCTACCATATTAGTACATGGATCGGAGGGAGTATCGTGATATATTTGCTTACCATTTTCTTGTGGTTTTTAATGGATGGTGAAAAAAAAAAAAAAAATTAGGCTCGTTATCTAATTTTTTTTTTTTTTTTGAAAAATTAAATTGTCGGGCCGACACAGACACATACACGCTTCTTAGCCTTTTTCAACCACCGCACGGTAAAAGTATACGGTCACAAATCCGCACAACACTACTCGATTGAGACTGCGATTATTATAAAAATAAAAATAAATAAATATTAATCAAATATAGCAATATAAAATAGTATCATAAGTAGTTGGTCACATAAGGGACCTTGGATCATCTTCGTCGTTCTCGGTTCTAACTACAATCACTGGCTCGCCTTTCATTTTGAGATCCTCTTCATCATCCTCAAGCTGAGCAACGTCGGAATCAGTGTCAATTGATCCAACGTTGCTCACAGACGAATAGCAACTGTTTGAACTTCCACGCAGCAGGCGGTCTAATGGAGGCTCATGTTGATTCGCTGTGTCCTCAATTTTGGAGCCCAAATGGTATTCGGGAGATTGGATTATCGAGTCTATCAGATAATATTGGATGGTGTTCATCACTAGCGGAAAAAGTAACATAACGAATGCCACTTGAACCCGCGAATCGAAGCTTGTCCAAGATATTAGGAAGTTGCCTAGATCATCTAAAAATGGCATCCACCACTCGAAAAGTGCCAAAACAAACTTCATGAAGATCATAGCGATGCAGTATAACAGTGCTTGTTTGAAAAATGCACGCCATAATGGAGGATGGCCGTACTGCCCTGACACTACTTCAGTAACTTTCATTTTGAAAGCTGCAGAGTGAACAAGATAGAGAAAGAACCATAACACAGGTACGCCGACTGTTGTATCCAACAGGACATTCAGAAAGTACCAATTGCAAGGATTGGTGTCCAATTCCGGGCTTCCACTCTCAGAAAACAGAATTGCTGCAACTAAATTCATCATATGTAAAGCAGCTGCACCCAAAACTTGTTTCATCACATCAAAAAACCAGATCCACCAAGGGCGTTGGGGGTGTTCCCTACTTCTTTTCCATACCAGAGACAAAATTGCGATAGCTCCCATGGAACCCTGGATAACAAGAGAGAAAAAACCAAGTAGCTGACATTGCTGATTGTCAGCCAAAGGCGTTAGGCGCCACCACATTTTAGAAATGAAATCTTAACTCTAATGACAACTAAAAAAAAATGCCTCTAACAAATATTAAAATGTTGTCTTTGATTATCTCAATGTTGCCACGATAAAACTGCTATCTGTTTCTCCGGCCTTTTAAATTTGTTTTGCCGAGCACGAGGGAGAAGAGTTGATATGCGTATGCTTGCTTAAGAAAAAAAAATGTGGGTTCGATTCCGGCCAACGCAAAAAAAGATTATGTCATCTGGCGATCCCAACTGATTAGAAATCCGAGGATATTGCACCATCTACAAATTCCTAGTGATTTTGACTTGATACCTGATACAATAGAAATATACATATAAACCGGAAATGAGTGAACCAGCTGGTATGTACCAAAGACTTGTGATTGAGTATTCTACTAATCTGTCTGCTTAGCCTGCCCAAAACCATCTGCCAACGAAACTAGTAAGTGAACTGCAAATTTTTGAAATGAACCAGTTAAAAATTCTGACGTCCAAAAGAGCCTAAACCTTGTTGCGTCTGTAAGACAGAAAAATCTGCTAGAGACGAGTGCATCCTTCTGAACGGCCAAGAAAGTGGGAAATGTGATAACATCATTGATCAATACAAGGCTTGCATGAAAGGTTACGGGTTTCAAGTCAACTGATGGTAAAGAATTTGTATATATTGTCTGTTAATATAAATAAGATATAACCACAATCGACTCCCCTCATAGTAATCCACTTGTAAATAGATGTTGATTCTTCCGGTCCCGCAACGCACGAAAGACTTCAAAAAAAAAAAAAGAAAAAAAAAAATTAGTATTAATACTTGGAAACCATAAGTGTGCTATACTCATTTGCAAATTTTTGGAAAAAACTGGACGATGAGTGATTTCACATGTGGAATTCCAATTGTTACAGTGTTTTGACGGATGAGTTCATATTACGATGCCGTTACTAAATTATACTATCTGGCAGTAGCCAGTAGCCAAGTAAAACTGTACCTATAGTATCCCACGTTATAATTGGCTATATGCAGATGTGCACAGATGCATATAAAATAGACATTTCGATCTCAGGAAGATTAACATTATGCATAGAATGATGATCGTTAACGTTGAAATGCGGCATAAAAAGCCATTGAGTGCAGCAGATACCATCCTGCTACACTACAAACAGCTAATCACAAATAACATGAATAATCGTTAACAAGTTTTTTTCCATAAAAAAAAAAAAAAAAACTTTCTTCTCTATCAGAACCCAATGATATCGATATCGGAATCTCAGCACTACGATAGAACGGTAGGTAGACCAAAATTGCATATATACGGATATGCCTCAGCATAATACTCACCAGGTTCAGAAACTAGCGATGCTCATCCTACCAGTATATCAACACTAAACGTGTCGACGTGAAATACGCAGCGTTATCAACATTTGGATTTAGTGCAGGATGTAGCTGAGGTTTTAGTTTTTCCGAGTTGGCTTGATTTTCAGCAAAAAGGGACGCCGCACAAAAATTTGCCTGTTCACATCAACTGGAGTTAAATAAAATATGTCATTAGCAGAACAGGTGAAAAAGAATCTGCTCTATCAACATTTGTGGAATAATGTATCTGAAATAAAGATTACTGCACATTCCAATGAAATAACTCTATTAAGGGGGATACCTCCTGAAAGGCTCCACCCAGACGATACACAAATTGTTGAAGAATACTTTCTTCCTGTAAAGACAGAAAGCAAATGGACAATAGCAGAGTGGAACGATGTATTCGACCAGCTAGAGGCTAATTTGGGAGTGCAGGTCCGCCGGATAATTATGGCTATGGTGACGATTGACTCTACGGTTGTGTTCTACTTTATCAACAAGGGGTTGACTAAGCCCAAAAAGAATTAAACTACAAAACCCTTGAGTTTGTTATACAAAGAAGGAGCGTCAGACCGATCCACTTGTTTAAATTGGATGTTCAGGTTCAGTCTTTCCATCCCTTTTTTATAATATTCATTCAATGTTCCATATTGGGAGTCAATGAGCGACCGTAAAACAGAACTTGGCAAGTTACCGCTCAGGTGTACATGTAAGTGAGCCAATAATAAAACATCACTCGTTGACAAGTTGTCTGGGTCGATTATAAACTTGCCCTCATGCAGACTAGAACTATCTTGGTACATTGCTTCTAAAACTTCCTTGACAAAGTGAAACGATCGGATATTTTCTTTGGCATTAAGCAACCTCTCGCGATTTTTCTCCTCTCTCTCATCCGCTTGCTGCTGTACCTGACTCACACCAAGATGCTTCTTCAAATCCATTAGCCCTTTCGGTGCTGACGACCGCTGCTTTTCTGTTAGACCTGCCTCTATGCACCGGCTTTTCGCTATTGCCCTTTGGTTCAATGGTACGTTATATTGCATCGGGAATGGCAGTAGCTCAGACAAGAGGGGTCTTATTGTTTGTTCGTAATTGTCGTTATCTAGGTATTGTGTGTAATAAGACAGTATAGTGAATTTGTTGTCGATGAATGAAGTAAAAGCTTTATCTAGCGCCCGCTTCTGACGGTCAAATTGTGCATCCAAATCATATCCCGCCTTTTTTAAATATCGTACAATGTTGCCGAATCCCCCAATATTATTATCTTTGTGCCTCAATAACGGAAGTTGATTCAGATCATCTAGGTCGGTATTTGAGCTCTGAACGACCACGAGTTCACTTGGCGAAACTAAGTTTATATAGTATATTGCCGCTAGACATTCCGGCGAGAAGGACGGCAAGTCTCCCAGAGGCCCCCAAACGTGTAATTCCATATTCTTCTTCAACGTTTGTAAGTAAACTTGCTAGCTTCTAGTCAGCGGTTCAAGAGTCGTAAGCATTTTTCAACGCTTAAAAAGCGCGCACAAAAAGATCGACGGCACGGTGAGTACCACTGTCGCATTGAACCTCTTGGGGCAACATACACACACATGCTTACCGTTTAGTCCTATTTCCGATACATATATGCACACGTCGTCGACTTCTAAAAATTGAAGCATCTCTGTGATTTTCCTTATCCACAAGGAATTGTCACCAGCACTACTATTCTTCTGGTTCACGTGACTACCGCCTAGATGCGCGAAACGCGTATGAAATTTAATGAAGTGAAGACCAACAATCAACGGAGACTTACTTTTTTTTTTTCCCTCTTCTCTTCCAGTACAGTTACGTTTCGTAGAAAGGCACAAAAAGTTGTATATATTATATTACTCGTTGTTTCCCTCGATATTCTGATTAACTAATTATCAGGACCCATGTCTGAAAAAGAGGAAACTCCGAATCTCGAAGCTGAGACTCAGGCTACTTCAGTCCAAGAAGTAGCTTCTGATCCAGTTGCTAATGGTGTCGAAGAAACACCATCTAATGACAATAATAATGATAATGAAGAGAATCAATCTGGCGCAGCCAATGGCAATGATAATGAGGAAGCAGAGGCACCAGTTGATAAAGATAGCGGTGAGGCTAATACAGGAACAGCAGAGGCCACAAATGACACTACGAATTTGGAAGAACACGCTAGGGATACACCAGTAGTATCGGAATCGCCTGCACCGCCGCCAGCAGAAGTAGAGAAAGTTGAAGAAAAAAAACCGGCCACAGGTAAACGGAAACGATTACCCCAGGATGTTGTGGGCAAATTGGAAGATCGAATCGCTGATGATGCAAGCGACATTGATGCTTGGAGAGAATTGGTAGCCGAAGTGAAGCGAAAAGAGAAACTTGAAGAATTGAGAGAGATTTACGAAAGAATGCTGAAGAACTTCCCAATCTCGGCTGAAACATGGATTGATTACATCGATACCGAAATGTCTAATGGCGAATTTTATAAAGTGGAGCAATTATTCAGCCGATGTTTACCTAAAGTTCTGAACATCAAACTATGGACTCACTACTTAGGTTATGTACGCAGGATCAACAATGTAAACTCGGCAGATGGTGAAAAGGCTAGGACGACCATCTCCCAGGTTTACGAATTTGTCTTTGAAAGAATGGGAATTGATAGGAATAGTGGTCCATTGTGGCAGCAGTATATCGAATTTATTCGATCAAAAGAGCCATCAACGACCTGGGAACAACAACAACAGATGGATCTGTTGCGGAAAACCTACCGCAGAGCTGTATGCATCCCGCTGGTAAATTTGGAAGAACTTTGGCATGCATATAACTCCTTCGAAACGGGACTCAATAAAACGACCGCAAGGAAATTCATTGCTGAAAAATCAGGCGCATACATGACCGCAAGAAGTGGGATTAAAGAAATGCAGCATATGATCGGCTCTGTGGATATCACCAACACAACGCCACATCCCAGACGATGGATTAAGAAGGAAGATAAAGAGGCAAAGCAATGGCTTCGGTGGATTGAGTGGGAGAAGAAAAATCCCCTGGAAGCCAATGATGAGACTGTCAAAAGTCGTGTCATTTTTGCTTATAGACAAGCGGTGATGGGATTAAGGTATTTCCCGGATGTTTGGTTTGAAGCCGTGGAATATTTACTTACTGTGGATGAACAAGCTACTGCGTTGGCATTTCTGAATAGTGGAATTCAAGCAAACCCAACTAGTTTTATCTTGTCCTACAAAAAAGCTGAGCTGGAAGAGAAAGATCTGAAGATTGATGATATGGTTAAAACTTATGTTAAGCTGGTGGACAATTTTAAGGCCCATCGTGAAAAACTTGAACGATTTAAGGCGGAAAATGAGAAAAGCGACAAACTAGTAAAATACTACAACCAACAATTAGACGTCAATCGCCGGGATATTACTTCGGTTTATTCTTCCTATATGAAGGCTGTCAAGCGGGCTCAAGGGGTAAAAGAAGCAAGAAAAGTATTCGGTGAAGGAAGAAAATTGCCGTATTCCACTTATCACATATACGTAGCGTCGGCAATGATGGAGTATTATAACGATAAAACAGCAGGCATTGCTTCCAAAATTTTTGAAATTGGACTGAAGCGGTTTTCGGAAATCCCAGAGTATGTCAAGGAATATTTCAACTTCCTCATCCTTACAAATGACGACACAAATGCACGGGCATTATTTGAAAAATCAGTGATTAAGATGTCTGCGGAAGATGCACGCCCTCTTTACGAACAATTTTTAGAATACGAGGCGAACTATGGTGAACTATCGGCATTGCTTAAATTAGAGAAACGGTATCGTGAAGTCTATAAGGATGAAACTAATGTTGGTCTTTTTGCGGATAGGTACAGGCAATTGGGCTTTGATCCTATCAGGGAGGTTGATTTCGGTGAGCGATTCAGAAATGCTAGAAACAGACCACCGGTACCACCACAACACAAGGCTGACCACAACGTCGGTGTGTCAACCAGTGTAAATGCAGACGATGACGATGACGAACCTCCGTCTAAAAAGACCAAAGATGAAGATGACAGTGACTCTGGATACGGCGGGCCTATTATTGAGCAAGCTGCTCCAAACGCCTTACCAGCAGGTATAATGAGTCTATTGAAAGTGTTGCCTAAAGCTGAAGCTTATGACACCGTCGCATTTGATGCCTCAAAACTTGTCAAGTTAATCAAAGACACCGCTATTCCTGATGAATTATTACAGAATTGACGTCACACTATCACTTCGTGTACAGTAGTTCTATCTATCTATATATTATAATTTTTTTATTCTGTATCGATATAGCAGCTCTCTCTGTCTATGGGAGGGTCCTTTAAATCAAATTCTACGCATTCGGCCCATTTTTTAATAGCCGATAACGATATTTTTTGTTCAGTTTTATTAATTGTTAATGCATTCATATGATTGAGCGCTTCTTCGATATCTTCTGGACGTATTGCGGTTAGTTTTGATAGAGTGTCTATTGATATCTCACGTCTCTTCCAGTTGCACATTTCGCGTGCCACTGTTCTGGTCCAGTATGCCAAATAACTCTTATGCCCGTAAGCGGATAACGGCTTTTCAGGGGAACCGATTTGCCCTTCCGCCTTGGACAATTGATATGAAAAGTCTATCAACAATTGTCCCAATCCTAAGCCTTGGTATGGGGGGAATACTAGGATGCATGCCAGATTATATTTATCCCATGAATTCTTCTCCCTAGAAAAGAACCCCAAAGGGATTAGGGTTTCGGAATTATAAAGAACGAAAAACTCGAACCCATCTAATGCGAAGTAAAGAGATTTTGAATCCAGAAAAAGCTTTGCGAATAGGCATAATCCTTGACAATAGATCTAAAAAAAAAAAACGGTTAGCACAAAACACACAATATAATTTTTTTTTCTTTTTTCCCGCAGTATCATACCTTACTATGAGCACCTGATATCCGTCGAATAAGATACTTGTCACAATTATACACCAGACGCCCGGGAGGATTCTTTTTGTTTTTGCAATAGAACCCATGCCCGACTATATCTTCTGAACGTATAGAATACTTGAAACACCCAGTGCAAACATACAGAATGTCAATAGCCGGGTTTGGAGGTTGACCCTCTGAGGTTATTATAGCCTTTGGAAGCCCATTGGTTACGCGTTTGGTTGGTCGTTGAGAGGGATCAAAGTAGCCTAAGGAAGCATACCACGGCGTAAACTCCAAATCACCATAGACGACGCGTCTAACATTCAGAGTCTCCATGGATTTATAGTGATTGCCATTAGCTGTCGAGACTGGGCCAAGTAAGGTAGAAGGTGTACTTGAATGGGAACTTTTTTCTGTTGATGTGCAGTGGTGTGAAATGTTTGTAGCACACACTCTAACAAACGTTGTGACGCCGTACCAGACGAAAAATTTTACAGGATTACAGCATTAATCTTTCCCGACACTAACCACATATATAATTAACCGCCGTCTATTCAATTGATAATTAATAGGAGTAGACGAGATTATATAATGCTTTTAAATACGCCAGCCAATACCTCAATGTACACATGTTGTAACACACAGTCCGCTGCTATCTGATAAGTATTTTTTTGATGATGCGGCTTTTCAGGCTGAAAAATTTCTGTCGCTGACATTCCTCCGGTATGGGCAAGTATAGAAAACGATTCAATGAAAAAGCCCGCCAGGGGACTGTTGACAAGCAGGAAGCTCTTAAACGGGATAGACAGAAGAGCATTACACGAGCCCTAGAGGAACAGAAGCAGAATGAAGAAGAGAGAAAAAGATCTTTACAATCTGCCCCGTCCGACCCCAACGCGGAGGTACTTTTACCAGTTTCCAGAGCTGAAACAGCCGAAAGGAAACGTAAATTGAAAGAGGATGTGAAAAGGGATGCTCCAGGTATTTCCAGCAAAAAGCGTAAGCGATTGGACAAATATATCGTAAGTCATACTTTCTGCGCATTATTTGGCGATATTAACTAGAATACGTTTGTTAGGAAAAACAAATTAGGAACCAGGAGAAAGATGATTTGCTGAAAAAACTTGCTGAATCCACACAAATCGACACTTCCATGTTACAGAGTATGAAAACTATTGGTAAAGGAACAGCGCAAACTAAAAAGGAACGAATTGAAGAAGCATTGGCGAGAGAAAAAGCCGGTAAAGGAGACGAAGAAACAAAGGCATTGCTTTTTGAAGAAAGAGAAGTTAAGGATTGGAGGGAAAGCGATTTGTTCAAAAATCACAAAGAAACATCAGAGGCAAAGCCTGAAAATTCGGTCAAAAAATCAAACTTAGAGGATTTGGAATCAAAGACAGAATCCACATTTATTGATCACCGTCCTAAAAAAGCAAATGTTTTAGGATTTGGCTTTAAGGACTTGCAATCCGTGCCAAAAGTGGATAAGCAATCCATGACATGGAAAGAACGGATTGCCAGGGAAAAGGCAAGAAAGCATGGCATTGATTTAGAAGAGGCCGACGATGGCTCGGAGGAATCTGAAGAAAGCGATGAATCTTCTGGCTCTGACCAATCGGAGGCGTCCGAGTCTGAATCCGATGGCGAAGAGTTTGAAGAATGGACTGGGTTTGGCAATGACGAGGAACAAGATATGGACGATGAAGACGGTTCCTCACTTTCATCGTCATCCGAATCAGACCCATCCTCAAATTCTACACCCTTCGAGGACCCAAATGAAAGTAAATCCAAAGGTCTTGACTTTAAGGAATGGGCAAAGCAATTCACTGAACCGGATAAAACAGAAGGTGTCATTATTCCAGAATTCAAAGGAGATTACATACCTTTAGAAAGGCCTGAGGATGAAGAAGAATTACCAGAAGAATTGCTTGTCTCCCAGAATGGGCCAAGAGGAAAGGCATATTTCGTTAATGTCGACAGGCCTAATGTCATTCAAAAAGCTAGACTACAGCTTCCAGTGGTTGCGGAAGAACATAGGATCATGGAGGCAATCCACCACAACGACTGTGTTGTTATTTGCGGTGAAACTGGGTCCGGTAAAACCACCCAAGTTCCTCAGTTCTTATTTGAAGCCGGATATGGTAACCCTGGTAGTGACACTCCTGGAATGATTGGTATCACTCAACCTAGACGTGTTGCTGCTGTAAGTATGGCCAACCGTGTTGGCAACGAGCTCGGTGATCATGGCGACAAAGTTGCGTACCAGATAAGGTTTGATGCAACTGTGAAGAGTAATACAGCTCTCAAGTTCATGACAGACGGTGTGCTGTTGAGAGAGTTGTCAAACGACTTCACTTTATCAAAGTATTCTGCCATTGTGATTGATGAAGCCCATGAAAGGAATATGAACACGGACATCCTTATTGGAGTTCTCAGTCGAGTGATGAAGTTACGAAAAGAAATGCATGAAAAAGGCGAACAAGAAACACATCCTTTGAAACTAATAGTCATGTCAGCTACTCTTCGTGTTTCTGATTTTACTGAAAATACGGCATTATTCCCTGTGCCACCACCGGTACTTAAGGTGGACGCCAGACAGTACCCAGTGGCTGTTCATTTTAACAGACGTACGCACTATGATTATCTTGAACAGGTATACAAAAAAGCTGTTAAGATCCATCAACGTCTTCCCCCCGGTGGTATTTTGATTTTTCTCACTGGGCAGAACGAAATCAATGACATGTGCAAAAGATTGCGCCAAAGATTTCCGAAGAAGGCTAAAAAGGGTAAGAAAAATTCCGACGACAAGGAAGTCAACGTTAAAGTCAGAATTTCTGCCGAAGAAGCGACAACTGAAGTGGAGGATTACAATTTTGGGATCGACGAAGATATGGAAAATAGAAATAAGAATTCTACTTTCGAGGGTGAGGATGACTACGATGAGGATGAGAATGAAGATGGTTTTGAAGAAAAATTAGAGGAAGGGCAGGATGAAAATGCACCTTTGCACGTGCTTCCATTGTATTCGCTGCTTCCAACGAAAGAACAGATGAAAGTATTTGAAGCACCGCCAGAAGGTACCAGACTTTGCATCGTCGCAACAAACGTCGCTGAAACAAGTTTGACTATTCCAGGGATCAGATATGTTGTAGATTGTGGAAGATCGAAGGAACGGCATTACGATGAAGTTACGGGTGTCCAAAGTTTCAAGGTTGGATGGGTTAGCAAAGCAAGTGCTGACCAGAGATCAGGCAGAGCTGGTAGAACTGGGCCTGGCCATTGTTACCGTATCTATTCTTCTGCTATCTATGAAAGCGATTTTGATCAATTCTCAAGTCCGGAAATTATGAGAATGCCTGTTGAGGGTATTGCCTTACAAATGAAGGCAATGGGAATTCACAATATCATAAATTTCCCCTTCCCGACTCCTCCGCCAAAAGAAAGCTTAGAAAAGGGCTTGAAATTATTGAGGTATCTGGAAGCCGTTGATGACCAAGGTGCCATTACTGACCATGGTAAAGCTATGAGTCTGTTCCCTCTCAGCCCTCGATACTCTCGTATGCTTATTGTCGGAAACAAACATGATTGTCTTCCTTTTGTGATTGCATTGGTTGCTGGATTAACTGTTGGAGAACCGTTTATTACCGAGCAAGAACTTAGAATTAACAGTAATGATGATGAAGACGAGGATAATAGTGATGACGATGAATCAATTCATCAAAGGGAAGAAAAAAGAAAACTCCGGCAAGAATTTTACAAAGCTCAACAATTATTCAAAGTACTTGATCCAGAAAGTGATGCATTGAAACTTTTGTGTGCTATTAGTAGATTTGATTATGAGAAGGCGGGAACGGCGCAGTTATTTTGTGAGAAGCATTTCCTGAGATACAAACTTATGGACGAGATCAAAAAGCTCCGGGAGCAAGTTGCTAGTATTGTGCAGACGAACACACCGGCTCATACGATCAATGAAGCAAAACTAAGGGTCAAGCTCGGTGTTCCAACTACCACTCAAAAGGCGGTCTTGAAACAAGTGATTGCAGCAGGGTTTATCGATCAATTGGCTGTACGTGGGGATATGATCTCGACTGAGATTTCAAGCAAAGCTAAATCTCGTGTGACGACCTTCCCATATGCATCGTTATTCCCGTCGATTCACCAAAAGATCGGCCCAGATGGAGAGCCTGTCGATCCTTTTGTTTACATCCATCCTTCATCTGTCATTGCTCAAACAGGCGCAGAACCACCTCGGTATTTAGTTTTCAAGTCAATGAACTTGAGCGAAGGTAAGAAGAAGACGAAGATTTCAATCAAACCTCTGACTTCCATTGGAAGCAAGCAATTGGTTAACGTCGGCAAATCGTCTCCACTAGTCACGTTCTCAAAACCGATCAACGTTCCACTAGTGAAGTCGGCGACTAAAAGGGAATGCCAAGTGATCCCTCGAGTTGGTGCGACCATCGGAACAGGTGGTGTTGGCTGGGATATGGCACCTTTGGATGTTTTGCAGGAAAAAAAAGGAGTTCACTGGGTTGTTACTCAATTAGGAAAAGAAAACTAAATTTTACGACTTTACTCTTAATATATACATTGATAATATACCTTCATAGATTTTTTTATTTTATTTTTATTTTTATTTTTTTTTTTTTCTTCTGGTTAGTTTTCTACTGGTGGCACATTTAGCGCTACAGATGATGGTTTTGCGGTGGACCCTTTTCTGTATACCCGAGATTCACATCCCGGGCAGTTATGCAAAGTATCATGACAGAAAACATCGCAATCAATGCAAAAATGGTTGTGGCAATTCCGACAGGCATATCGGGAAGAACCCTGTTGCGATTTAGATAAGTCTTCAGCTTGTGGAAAAGGCTGTAAACAGGAGAAGCATGACACAGGTCCAGAATTTACTTCATGTTGTGAAGTGACCTGCTTGAACGCCTTTAGTGGGAATAAATGATGATATGAACGAGCAAGATGTGTGCTCAGAATAAGCGTTAATCCACAACAAGGGCATATCGTTGGTAGTGAGCAAATTTTTGCCTGGCATCTCGGACAAATATATTCCCCTTGGGTTAACTTTGAATGGCATGCGCACATAGTAGGTTCAATTTCTGATATCCGTGAAGGGAACCCCATTTCCACCAGCGCACTCTTCTTCTCTGCAGTCATTTTGTGTAATGCTAATGGAGTCGTACTTTCCATCAATAAATCTCGGAAATGTTGCTCATTTAAAACAACACCATAATTGGAGTCGTCGCCAAAATTTGTCTGTGTACAAAGTTCTTTACAAACAGCGACCTGTGCTGCGAGACCAATAACCTTTGTCCGAATTCTATCAGTCACGAGAGATTTTATGGTTTTCTTAATATCTCCGGGATCAGATGACAACAACGCACCAAAAACAATCAGTATCTCCTTTGTGCAATGTGAAGGCACATGATACAGCATTCCACGAGACATTTCTAAGGCATTTTGTAACGATGGATCGCCGCGAGGTTCTTGTTTTCGCAATGCTTGAAGAGCAGCAATGTGCTCATTAGGATTTCCGTCTAATTCAGATATAAGTACAGCAAGACCGTCTTTCATTCCAATGATCCCCATTTGAGAAATAGGATTTTGATCAAAGAATTCAGAAACAAACTCAATCGCATAGCTTAACATGAGTGAATAACGGTTTGGTCTTAGATCCTTCTCCATCATGGCGGAGCTTAAATCCAACACAAATATGACATTACGAATGATTCCTCTCTGGACAGGCTTAGTGTCCTTTAGCACACGTTGTTTCTTTGATTCTTCGACAATACCAGCCACAACACCAGAGAGACTACCTCCAGCATCTTCCTGTACAATGTCCCAACTTCTATGGTATTCGTCTTCCCAAGAATAACCCCCTGATGCTCCCTTCAGCTCGTCCTTGACGTTCGAAGCTTTGGCTTTTCCCTTCGAACGTGTATCCTTACTCCGAGTTCTTCGGGAGATGCCAGAATTCATAGTGTCATCCCCCGACGAGTATTCCACATAGTCATCATCTGAATCATCCATTGCATTTATGGTATCTGTCTAAATGCTACGGTTGGCGGCGGAGAATAGAAGAGGGAGCTGGCTGAAATTTCCGTGTTGTACGCGCCATATTTGTTGGTATCCCATCGTCATACTCTGTGTAACCTATCAAATAAAGCGTATGTAGTGAGTTCCGTTGTTCCCAACAATAAACATCATAAAAAAGAACTTTCTCACCATCAAAATAATCCCATATATTACCATACAAAATCCCACTACCGTCAGTTTGTCCCGAGTGAAGCTCAAAAAGATAGCGAGGAGCGACCCACCAACGAAATAATGACTGAAGGTGGTAAGTACCTGACGTGTTTTTTGTATATGGAGCGAATAAAGAACGTGAAATTGACTGTTTTTTTTTTAGACTCAAAATTTGAACAGCTTTTTGACGATATTTTCGAGGTACTTCAAAGGTAAGTCTTTATTTTTGTTAGATTTTCTGGTTATGCTCGCGTCTTAAAACTAACATTACGTCTCAGCAATGATATTGGAAATGAAATTTTAGATAAAGAGCCGTCCGATTACAATCTCCAACCGGAGTTGATGGAGTTTTTACAGGATACCACAAAAGGAGAAAATAGCACGATACGAGAAAAATATGGCGTAGACAAGTACGGATTGGATATTCACCTTCTCTATCAGGATATTAAACTAGCGACCATTGGGTTGTTAATTCAGTACCCAATTGGCAGCGAGAAGTATGCCAAAATTAATAACTTCTTCAGATTCATTGTCGAAATTGTCTTCCGTGACGGAGAGCGACTAGGACTGTTTCCTTCACATTCCAATTCTGAAACTGAAACCGAAAACACGTTTGAAGCCGAGGCTAGTGATGGATTCCATAAGGTTTTTGCTGATGCTAAGGAATGGTATGGCGAGGCCTATTTTATAATGGGACAGAATGGTCCATTATTTTCTTCCATGACAGGCAAAGCACCAATCGATCCTAGAGAAACCGAAACCCATGGTCAATTTAATACAACTAAAATCATCCCGCAAGTGGAAAGTGATTCGACGCGTACATATCAAATGGGCTATGTGTCACCGGCGTTATCGCGGATACCTCATCCTTCCTTGCCACCGACAGAATTGTTATCCTTCTTCAAACACCCAATTGATGCCTCGTTATCAACTAGTAAATGGCTGAGCTTTGATGGATATTCCAGTTTTGCCCCCTCGACGGATAATGCTGGCGCTATCTTGGATCCTATTACAGCCGGCTCGGTCTGGTTTGAAAAATTAGGCCAGAAAAAATTGGTGACGGAAGATGACGTTCAAGCAGCTGCTCAGGAAAGAATAAAAGAACTAGAAGCCCAGGTAGCTGAAGGGAAGGAACAAGAGGAAGAGAAAGGGAAAGACAAGGATGTAGAAATGGCCGATGCAGAGCCTAACGATAACAAAGAAACAAACGAAACTAGTAATAACGATAAAAGTAATGATGGAGAGTCAGTTAGCAAGGAGAGCAATAAGAATCCGTCTCCGGAAAAAGAAAAAGAAAATGGCGGTGAATCCTCATCCGACCTCGAAGCGGATGAAATCGACTTTGAAAGCATTTTGGAGTGGACTCCTTCAAGTTTCTTGGATGATGATGAAATAGAGGCAAGGGAATCGGGTACGGAACAGCAATTGGTTAGCAACTTGCTCCTTCAGCTTCAACATTTGCAAAGAGTTCGACTGGCTAACAACAACGGGACTGAATTCACCATTCCACTTCGCGAGCGACGGTTGGCAATGAAAATTCAAAATCTGTTGGCTAGACTTGTTCAAAATGAAACGCCAAAGTCATTAGACCTGAGTTTGTCGTCTCATCTGCCAGTTCTTCAGATGAATTACCAGGGTGTATTGCCTGGAGCACCAGATCCAAAGCCTCTTCAAACTGCTGGGAGATTGCAGGGCTTCAATTCTCGTTCCACTCCGTCACGTTCGCGAGCTAGAAGGTAATGAAAAAAGTATATATATTGTATTTTGGTACCAACCTGACGTCTTTTTAATTAATAACATATTTATATGACACTTTTTTTCAAGTTTTTATCATATCACTTTAGGAACACGAATGATATGGCCGGTTTGCTATTATTTCTCAATGCTTATGGATGATGCTCATAAATTTATTTGTGTACTCTTACTTTCAACTTATAATCTCTTCTAAAGGTGGACATCCTCACCCATGATCATTGAGATGATCAAAAACAAATTCAGACCAGAAACGAGGCAGAAAATGACAATAGCTGCAATGTTTGTCCAAATTCCATTGCTCATATCTTTATATTCAGATATGAGAATACTTTGCTCGCTGTCGATACTTGCTTCTCTTCTTTCTGTCGTATACTGAATGTAGCCGCGAGCTTCTGATAAGGTACTAGCATCGTCATGGTTACCATCACCACTATTCAACGGCTCAGAAATAGTAGGCACTTTCATGATGGACTTGTTTGCTGTAAAATACAACAACGGGGCGGTGACGAACGGTAGTAACAAGCTCAATACTACCTGTGATGCATTAAGAACATCCGCCAATCCTTTGCGACCGACAAAGATGGCAACGAAAAAACACGGCGCGACTGCCAAACCACGGGTCACGAGACGTCTAATATATGGTTGAAAAGACCAATGAAGGAAACCCTCAGAAACCATTTGACCGGATAAAGTACAAACAATACCGGCAGACTGTCCAGAGAATAACAATGCAAGGGCGAAAACTGTACCAGCAGCCTTACCTAGGTAGTCCTGAAGCATTTCATAAATACTGAACAGGTCAGCGTCGTCAGCTGCCTGTTTATTACCGGATAATGTGGCTCCCGCGACAATTAAAATTGCAGCATTCACGAATACTGCCACTGTGAAGAGTGAGATAATCAACTCGGCAATGGAGTAGTTCATGGCATATTTAATGGCGTGGATCGTAGGTTTGTATTTCAAAACGTCGCCAGACTCTTCTTGAGGTTCGTAGTATCCATGTTTAGTATCATAATCCCTCAGTCTAGGCTGGACTAACCCTGATCCGAGATAAAGACTGTGCGGCATCACAGTGGCACCGAGAATACCGCACGATAAATAAAGACCGGTTGACTCGACCAATTCATGAGAAGGAAGGAATCCGGTCAAGACATCATAAGGATCGGCCGAAACTTTGCTCAGCTCGATCCCAAAGCAGATCACCACCATGAAAACCAAAGCAGCCACCATGTATTCAAAATATCGCACAACATTCAATGGCCCCGATGGCTTGTATACCATTAGAACGAGTAAAACATCAATCACCGTGAGGGCAACGCCGAAAGAGAGGGGAATGTTGAAAAGGATATTCAACGAAATTGCTGTGCCGACCACTTCAGCCAAGTCCGTGGCAATAATTGCAATTTCTGCTAAAGCATAAATAGCATAGCACAACCACACAGGTAGGTGTTCGCGGCAATTCTCAGCAAGATCCATTCCGGTAACAGAACCAAGCTTTAAGCAGAGGGTTTGAAGAAAAGCTGCAAAGAAATTGGACATGAGAATCACAAATAGCAGCTTGTATTCATAAAGGGCTCCTGCTGAAACAGCTGTGGAGTAGTTCCCCGGGTCCATGTAGGACACAGAGACCATGATTCCGGGACCGAAAAATTTTGCATATTTGACTGCCATTTTTTTGAATCCATCGAAGTAATACTTCAGCTTTTCAGATGAGGAGCCGAAGGATGCAGAACTCGGTGAAGAAGATGCACTTCTTCTTCTTCTTAAAAAGGGAGCTTGGTCGTCATCATCATTGTCGTTATAATCATGAGCGTGGAATTCTTGCGATCTAGTTCTTAGAGGAATACTAGATCGACGCTCCACGTCCCCCGCCGGCTGAACATCGTCGTCTGGATTATCTAGCTGGCCATCCAGAAGTCCTTGCTGGCTGTCAGCGCTACTGCTGCGCTTATGCTCTCCACCTTCTCCTGCTCCGCCAGTCGTCTTAAAACTGGTATTAGACACCAACTCATCTCCCACCCAGGTAGGGTTTTGATTGTGGCCAATCTGGCCCTTAGGGTCTGGGTCTCGAGTGGGGCAATTCATTATAATGGGTGACGTCCGTTTTATTCGAATCTGTCCAGAGCTAAATTTAATAAAAGTGGAGAGATGATTTGATAGTATTAAAGATAGGCACGGTAATTTTCCGGAGGCGCATCGGGTGCCCGAAAACCTTGCGGATTTAATACCGCTGCTGCACGCATTTATCCGCTCCGCCTGGACGCTTGTGTGATGCGCATGACAAATTGCTGATTTCACACTACCAATACAAGATTTCTAACGGTCCGGAATCCTCCAGTTTATATCGCTGTGCACTAGCAGACTACAATTGTCACGGCCCTTAGTCTACGTTGTCCGTGTTTGTGGGGAGGTGTGCATGTATCATGCTGCCGGTTATACCGCCTATATTATAATTTAACTTGTTGATTCTATTTATTTGTACCAACCTTGAGCTGTATTTGTTTTGAATTGCCATTGATATTCTATCTCTGCTGGCATCTGGCCCAAGAGATCTATCAGGTCTGTCACTACAGCCAGCTACATCTGAAAAATAATAAAAAAAAAAAAAAAGTTCTTGGCCGATAACAAGTCTGGAAATGCACACTGCGCCCGTTTATTATCTCTCGAAACCAATTAAACCCAATTCTGTTATACTGAAAATATACTGCACATCCACAACTTCCTCTTACTATCACTTTGTGCAGACTCAGACTTCTTATGTTCAAATCTAGTTCAGCAGATCGTGCCAGTAGTTGGTTGTTTTGGACCGGGTAACCCCAAAATACTACTGGCATCTTGATTTTTTTCTTCCCGCATATCGTCACAAATCTATCAAAAATAAAAAACTAACTCGATTTTTTTACTCCTTTTCGCGTTGTTAGCTAGTACTTCAACACCTAACGAACTAACCTCGTGTTTCCACGTATAGGTGACCGGACAATTGACACTTGATTTCATCATCTAGTCAGTCAATTCTAACTAACATGTCGAATGCATCCACGGCTACTCGTCGCGCGTCAGTACGACCATGGCGGAAAGAAACACAAAAGAAAGAGATTGACCCTCTAATTCCTGAAATATATATGGAGGTAGGTCAGCAAAGAATGTTGGCTGTGAGCATTTTTGTCCTGATTCAGGCATTCAAACTTTACGACTTGATTCGGTGGGATTCATCGTCCTTCACTGTCAAATACATCATGATTGATACAATTTTCATTTGGTTTTTACCGGTGTTTAGGATACCTTGGCTGACGTTTACATATTCTGTAACCATGGCTCAGATCTTCATGATCTCCATTCTTAATATCCTTCTTGGAAGCAATTCTGTCTCATTAACCGCAATTTTGGTTTCAATCTGGAAAGGGTTCTTTGATAGAGAATTATCCATTTCTGGCTCGAAGGTAAGATCCAAGGATATCTTTGACAGCTCATCGTATCTTTCAGGACGTTACACAGTTCATATTTTACCTGAGAGTACTGCACTCATTAACCCTACTCAAGAATCCTTTTGCCTTGAGCATAGCTATTCGACAGTTTCTATCCCTGTCAGATTGAACTCTACTGAGCCAATCTTCATTCAATTGAATAAAATCAACCTTGACACTTTAGAAAAAACATCTCTCAATTTCACTAAAAAGGAAATTCGAAAATTCGCTATGGATATCCCCCCGGAAAACATTGAGGATAGCCAAAAATTATCCTACATCAGCTTGCCTGTTTCTTCCCCTGGATTGTATCGACTTGGAAGAGTGATTGATTCGTCGAATTTAGATATCCGGCTTTACCAGAAAGATGTTCTCGTTCCGAGCTGTCCCAGTGCATATATCTTTGGCGGCTTTTCTGATAAAAACCAAGCTGATCGATGTATCGGAGATTCTGACACACCAAAGTTGGTTGTCGACGGTGTACCGCCTTTGAAGGTTAAATACAGTCGTTCAATAAAGGGCCGTGAAACCTTGTTCTCTGTCCAAAGTGTTCAACCGGAAAAGTTTTCATCGCCATTGGTACAAGGCGGCCTACCAGAAGCCGGCTATATTTGGCGGAATAACAAACCACTAGACTGGGCTTCTTCAAAGACTGTCGAAGTTGACATGGATACAACTCTAGGCTCAACTGGTGAGTGGTTATACAATATCGACGAAGTTGAAGACGCTTTCGGTAATGTGCTCAATTATTCCAAACTTTATGATGCTA
>JAJLUR010000153.1:0-32945 GCA_030674225.1 Blastobotrys terrestris | reverse complement strand
TTTTTTTTTTTAATTTTTTTTTTTTAGACCAGCAGCAGAAAGTGGAATGAATCTGTAATATTGATATCAAAATGGAAATTAAAGAGTTTGATTAGATAGCGATGTCGGGAATATAAGAGGATTCATCAGATATATAGTAAATTTTCTTTATAAATTTCTAGGCCAGAATAAACTGGACCATCAAGGCCCGTTTATGTAAAGCTTTAGTTACAAGAATATAAATGGGGAAAACAGATCAAATATTTATACGAATCAGCGACCGAACGATCTTGGTCCGATTGGAATACCGATAAATGCTTCTAAAGCACTTGCAATTGCAGAACCGAACACAGATGGAGCACCGTCATCAAGAGCCATTGAGAAAGTATCACTCTTAGAGCAACCCTTCTTAATAGGCTTGCCTTCCATTCTGGCCTTAACCCAGTTGAATGCATCAGCAGCACCAAGAATGATGGTGGTAAGATGCTCACCAGAACCGTCGATAACGAATTCAACATCGGCACCCTTAGAGCAGTAGGACTCGTATGCGTGAACAACGTTGGTGATGTTCGAGACTTCGTCGTTCTTTGCGTGGTAAAGGTACAACGGCATACCAGGCTTGTTGTTTCCTTGTTGGATCTCAGCAAGAACCTTTTTAGAAGCTTCACCGTCCATAGCACCGTAACCGTCCGTGAAATACGTGGTCCAGTCCTCGTTAAAGAATTGATAAAGATCCTGAAGCATACATTGCTGTCCAACCTTGTCGAAATCTGCCTTTTTGTCCGCCTTGATTTCTTTGTCCATGTATGCCTTGAGTTCTGGGTATTCTTGAGACAGACCGTACATGGCAGTTGGCACCAGACCGGCGAACATTCCGTTGTTGACGCCATAAGCAATGGAAGTAATGTTTGGACAGTATCCACCGACCGCAGTACCGACAATGTTCAACTCTGGAGCGTATTTTGGTTGCAACTCAGCGGCCCATCCTGAAGCGACGGAACCACCAGAATAACCCCACATGGCAACAGTAGAATTCTTCTCAACGCCGGTAATATTCTTGGAGTTCAAAACGGCACGGATGGAATCGAGAGTAGCGTGACCGGAAAGGATACCAGCAGTGAAGGCAGAGTTTGGACCCTCGTAATCTGGGGAATTCACAATCCAACCTTCGTTGAGTGCGGCTTGGATAGTCAAGAACTCGACTTGGGCGATGATCGCTTCTGGATTGGAACCGTATTGAAGACCGTAGGATGGAGCGCAGTTCAAGTAAGAAGAGTCTTCGTAGATTTGATAGGAGAGCAACTTGGATGGGTCGGCGTTTTCAGGGATCAGGACAGTAGTGATGGTGGCCATTGGCTTACCACTGGAGTTACTGGTTCTGTACATGATCTGGACAGTCTCCTTGATCTTAGTTTCGAGGAACAAGAACCCTGGGTTACCGACAGTTCTGTGCTTCAAGATAGTGCCGAGGGGTTTGTCTTCATATCCTTCAGGAGGTGTGTAGAACGTGTCATTGGTAGGTGGGACAGGCTTGTTGTCAGAACCATCCATGACCTTAGGAGGTTCGGAGGAGTTTCTTGCTTCAAGAGGGGTTGGACTTGCGAACGCGAAGGCCAAGAAAGCCGAAAGACAAGCAAGATATACTAGAGAGAGACGCATATTGTTGTTTTTTTTTGCTATACTGTCCAAAGCTGGTCAATGGGCCTGGTTTTTATATGGACTTGGATTGCGGGGTTACCAGTTGTATCACGTTCATGCAGTTTTCGGATTTTCACTCGAATTTTTCCTGGAACAGCACCCTGAAACTAGAGGATATTTCGAGGACTCCTTTGGCTATTTTTGTTTGTTTTTTTAAATAGCCCAAGCCGGTTAGGCTATTGATCTGGTAGAGGTGACCGCGTCCGTGTCATAACAATAAAAAGCCCACGGTTGGCGTTTAGTCGAATTTTTCGCTTTTTCGTACCTTTTTGTTTTGTTTTGTTTGTGGTGGTGGGTGCACGTCTGAAAAGGTGGTCCACATTGCATACAACCTGCATTCCACATCTAACACGAACTCTTTGTTGTCCAGTTCTCCGGAACCCAGCATGCCCTATGTATACGCAACCTATACGAACAAGTGAGCCTCGACCTCGAAGCCCCGGTCCGTTATGGCTGACCATTTACCACTTTCTGCCAAAAGCGTTATATGTCATTACCAATATCCCCTCTGAAGGCGTTAATTTTTTAGCTGTTATTATTTTTAGTTCGCCGTTTGATAGCCACTTGACCGCCAATTACATCACCCAGCACATCGATGCGGGGTACACAGCTATAGTTCTCAATAACCAACCGTGTATGTGATCGGCGCTAACTTGCAACGGCGCCCCTGGATCTCATACGGCGTCTATCAGATCTAGGCATCTCCGATGCTTATCACGCAGCCTCAAGACGCACCCACAGAAGCAGTGCTGCGACGGGTCACCACCGCCACCATTACGATCACTACTATGTACCCCACACTTCCGCAACTGACTCCCATTATCTACGTCAGGCTCCACCAAACTTCTCCGAGCAGCACATCAACGCGAACCAAAAAAAAAAAAAATGCTTGTGTATATGTAAAACATGTCTCAGGTTGAAAGGTGCCTATCAAACACCGGGTATGTATCAAGATGCATATTCGGCCCGTCACTGTGGTTACCCTCAACTTTCCGGCGGGGTTCGGGGGCCCAGGGCCCGTACTGGGACCTGCATTGCCAGTAGATGAGGTTTATGTCTGTCTGTTGCACCTGGGACTATCACAACGGCTTTTTTGAGCTCTCACTGGAGATCTGAGGGGGAAAAAAAAAATAAAATAAAATAAAATAATTTTTTTTCACCACTCGACTCACCTGAAGGGGGTCCCACGAGTTCGCTACGGTTCTAGAAACGAAGTAGAAGCGCGCCAGAGTTCGAGTGCGCATGCGAGCTTCCATTACCCATTGGACCACGTGACCGGACTAGCACATCTACAAGCAGCTGAGCTGCCTTTTGATTAATTTTTTGGGAGAAAACATGGAGCCGCACTATGTAGTGAGGACGGTTTAGTATAATTGCAAATATATACAGAGTTGAATCTATCGTTAAAATCATCACAGGACCCGTTGAGAGCCATTGTCATCAGATGTCGTTATTGCACATTAAGCGCGAGCTTGGTAGGTTTGCTTTGGAAGCGGGAAGGATGGGCCAATCTCCTGCAGGGAGAGAGCGGCGAGCCATTGACCCATGTCGACAGCAGTATCGAGATCCTTGCCCTGGACCAGACCAGCAAGGAAACCGCCGGCAAATGCGTCACCAGCACCGTTCGAGTCCTTGACTTGGTCTTGAGGCAGCGGACGGATTGGGTATCTCTTAGTGGTGGTGGTGCCCTTGACCACATCGCCCACGACGGTGATAGTCTCGTCGGTGCCTTGGGTGAAGACCACGGTTCGTGGTCGGGACGTGTTGACCTTTGGCAACAGCGCAATCTTTTTTGCAATCTCCTCGATGTCGGTGGTGCCGAGGTTGTGCGATTCAGCGTACGCCAGGGCCTCCGACTCGTTGCCGATAAGATAGTCCCAGTATGGCGAGTTGCTGTCCAACGGCTCCTTGAAGACGGTTGGAAGGAATGGCGCGGACAGGTTCATGGAGTAGATCTTGTCGTTGTCAGCTGCATGCTTTCCGAGGGCATTCATGGCCTCTGGACACACCGTCAGATGGAATCCACCGACATAGTAGACCTTGGCTGCCTCCACGTGCTTCCAGTTTTCTGGGGCCTGCAAATGGGTGACCTTGTAGTGGTTGGCAGCAGCAAGATCGGTGGCCAAGGATCTGTGCTTACCGGTGATGAGCGCAGCGCACTTACCGGTGGCAACGTCCTGTTGGACCATGTAGTTGGAAAAGACACCTGCAGTGTCGTTGGCCTTTCTCAGCTGCTCAGCATACTTGTCGTTTCCGACAGAGCCAAAGTAGATGGTGGAGTCCTTTGGGAGGATGTATTGCGCACCTCTGGCACCGTTCTGGGCAGCCCCTCCGGCCAGAATGTGCACATTTTCCATGTTGTTGACTTCCTCGAAGATTGGCATGTGCTTCTCTTCGACCAGAATGGCGTCGTCGGCGTTGAGCCCGTACTTCTTGAGGTAGTCTTCGCTGACGTCAGCTTGAAGATCCAAAAGAGGGTTTCCAAGAACAAGGAGTGGATATCCAGACATTTTTTTTTTTTTTTTTTAAAGGAGTTTTGTGTGTGTGTGGTACTGTGGTGAGTGTGTAGGATGCTAAAAAATCCTTCTCTCTCGTGCCGTTTTATGTGTCAGGAGGCGAAGCCGTTCCGGGTTGCCCCGACAACACTCCCACAGCAGCCGCAGCCATAGTATCTAGGGCAACGCTTTTAAGCCCCAGCCATTGCTGCATATTTCATGCATACGCGCAGGTAGTATATCACGAGAGATTCAGGTTCACACAGCAGCAATGAATGCTTTGATTTGTACGTAGCTTAGTTGACGTCTATACATACGATGCCCTCTAAGACATGTGGAAAAAAAAAATTTTTCGTCTCCCCCAAAGGGGGGCAACTGGCAGTTCTTCCGAGACAAGACACTGCTGCAGCAGACGCCTCAGCCCTACCAGCCTACGGGGTCACTCAACAACAACAGAAGCTGCCGTAGAGAGCCTAAATAATTGCCTCGTAAAGCTACTTTTTTTTTTTTTTTTTTGTTGGGTCGTCTCTATTCGTCTATTGGTCGTTAGTTAGTCTATGCTTTCGCCCGCAACCAGACCTCGTGCTTGGCGGAGGAGAGGCACGGACAGGCGGTAGATGGGATGGTCATGAGTGAAGTGCGGATGATGCTGGGTGTCCAGGATTCTGTGGCCATAGTAGTCCAGGAGACTGGGGCCGAGGTCCAGAGACAGGGTGTCGGAGTAGGAGATGTAGAACTCGGAGAGGGAGGGGCAGTTTTTGGCAAAGAGGTCAATGACCTCCATGATCATTTCCTGCTGCATGCCGCGTTCAGGACGCAGATCCATGAGCAGGAACTCGAGCACGGGCATGACGATGCTGAAGGACCGGAAGAGCTTGAGAGGCGGAAGCTCCGGGTCCAGGAAGTAGGTCAGGCGGAGAGAGCGCAGATGCTCGACGAACACAGTGTCGGATTGTCGCAGCAGAAACACGGCCGAGAGCGCGGTGATGTCGGGCACGGTGACGCTGATGGACTTTATCGGGTTCGTTGCAATCGCATCGATCGTGGCCTCCCATTGCAGCGGGTCCGGGGAGATGTGGGTGGAGATGATCTGCAGCGACTCGAGCGATTGCAGGTTGTAGGTCTGCCAGGTGGCCTCCGTCAGCGGGCCGTAGATGAGCAGCTCCTTGAGCTTCGTGCCGTTGTTGGCTATGGCGTCGTTGACACCGGTGGCCCCGGACACCACCAGCGACTCCACCGTCTCCGGCAGCCACGTGATGCCCTGGGGGTTGAAAATGGGCGCTGTGGTCTCGAGCCGCTTGAGCTGCGGGAAGTTCTGGAGCAGGCATGCTAGGCGTTGGGCGTCGAAGAACGCTCGATTGTCCTGAACGTTGGAGGCGGAGAAGTGGAGCGAAAGCCGCACCAGACCAGCCAACGAGTGCAAATTGTCGACGAGCAGACGGTTTTCGTACGTTTCGGTGTTGTAGCACAGATTGAGCGCAGTTGTTCTGGCCCGATTCTGCCGGGTCTGTACCAATGCGGTGGGCACATGTTCCGGATGGTTGTCAAACTTGATTTCGGTCGCCTGGGGGAAGTCTGCGTTGAGGGTCTGCAGAAGCGGGGCGTCTATAGGCATGCGACCCCGGAGCTCGATGTAGCGGAGGCCTGTGAAGTAGTTCTTGAGGGATCGGAGTCTCGACAGCCAGTCTACACTATCGTCATCGGGCACGATTATGGAGAGGAATGTTGTGTGGGCCAACCCACTACGCAGCGCAGACATTGACCCGGGATCGAACTGGTCGCCAATGTGGTCCCAGGGTATTCTGACGATGCGGGTGTGACAGGTGTGATCCATCTGGAAGTACCAGGGCCGTCTGCGACACTTTCTGTACCTCAGCCGGAGAATTGGCGACTTGGGGGGCTGTTGCTGGTGCTCACGCGACTCGATCAGAACGTCCTGCCACAAGTCGGCCCTCAACACCTGACGGGCCCGGGACGAGGCGGCCTGGAAGTTGGTGAAGTCCGCTCCTTCCAGGTAGTAGCCAACCACCCGAATGAGCTCGTCTGACAACGTGTTCATGATAGTCTGGTGGGGAGGAAAGAGAGAAGAGAGAGAGAGATAGAGATAGAAGAAAAAGAAGCAAAAAAATAAAAAAAATAAAACAAAATAAAAAATAAAAAAAAAAAAAAAAGTAAGACAGAAATAATAATAAGTCCCGTCGATGACAATTATGCATATCCGTTTTAGTCTGAGACATCTCCCACTTAAAAGCAGGCGCGCAACTGCAGTGACTGACGCGGATCACAGTTCCCAGGCGAGTTGCACAGTACCTTACCACGCTGCGGGTGTCAGCAGCTGCGTCTCCCCGAGGATTTTTTAAGCTCAAGGATGAGGCTTTTTTTCACGCTATTATCGTCACTGGCGGATTTTTTTGTAGTAGTATTATTTTTCTTTTTTGGGTCGCGTTTCGCCGTGGTTTTCAGTGTGTCTCTCACTGGGTGGCCGCTCACGTGAAGAATCGTTTTCGCTGACACAAGACTTAATCATCTGGCGGGGGACCTCCCCTCCCCCACCCATCCCGCGCTGTGATTGTCAAAATTCCTTCGCCTGCATCCAATCAGGGGTATCCAGCCGAGGACAGGTGGGATACCGACGAACCCTGGCTCACAAAGGCACAGCTGTGTGCCAAGCGCATACAGCTATTCGTCTTGTGAACGACGTTTCTGTTGGGTAGCACTACACGCCATGCCCAGGGGCCAAAAGAAAAAGTATGGGGTGCATATGGGGATCGTCCAAGGTCTATGAGCATCAATCATCGTCATCGTGTGAGGCACTATCGTCGTTTCGTTGACCCTGCAGCTGCGTTGGGCGAGACCCCTTGCAATGCGTCCTCTATATGGAGCTCCCCATTTCTCCAAAAGGAGGCAAATCGGGCGGCTCTGCGAGCCTTCGGAGGGCTATCGCGACGATCGATCGTCAACCGTTCATGGCAGGCTGTCAGCTGCTTCTGCGTCCCGGGCTTTTCCTGTAACGGAGCGTATACATATATATAGCTTCCCTAACGCCTCCCTGCTGGTAAATCCCTCCCTCCCCCAACGGCCTCCTCATATCGTGTGGATTTCGCCCAACATTCATTCTCCCAAGAGCGGCTCTCGGGAGCATATGATATTCTCCCTATAATTCCACAGGGCTAGGGTTCGGGCCGACCATAGTTTAATAGCAGGCCAGTTAGTAGTTAGAGTGGGTAGCCCACTCAGTGACTAGCACGGACTCCACGTTTTTAGTTCTGGCTGCCGTTAAAACGTCAAGTGTGAAGGAAGTAAACCACCCAACATTTGATATAGTTTACTAGAAAGTAGTAAAAAAAAAAAAAAAAAAGAGAGAGAGAGACACGAAGGGGTCACCTTTTTTTTTTTTTTTTTTTTGTGTGTGTGTGTGTGTTCGAACAATTTTCCCGCTGATATGGTGTTCTACGACCCCCTGAGCCAATATGGATTCCCTGTGTTCAACGCAGAGGTCGCACATTACGCTGTGAAGTTCGGCTACAGAGCCCTGCCGTTCCACTGGCACGAAGTGCTGCTCTCGTTGGCAGGCTACAACATCCTCTTCACCCTCTCACAGCTCATCTTGCCCCGAATTTGGCCCACGTTCGCCACGCTTTCCCCGAAGAACCAGCTCAACTTCAGCATCCACGTCGTGTCTCAATTCCAATGTCTCTTCATCCTCGCTCTGGCGTATCCGCTGTTTGGCGATGAGCGTCTGGCGGAGGACAGGGTCAATGGATACACCCCGTATTGTGGCTTCGTCGCCGCAATGGCACTCGGCTACTTCATCTGGGACTCGCTTATTTGTATCCGCTACGTCAAGCTCTTTGGGCCCGGCTTCATTCTCCACGGCCTCGGCTCGTTCTTCGTCTTCCTTCAGGGCTTCCGTCCCTATGTCATGTACTACACGCCCATCTTCCTACTCTTTGAGGCGTCTACGCCCTTCGTCAACTTCCACTGGTTTGCCACCCATCTGCCCGAAGGCACCGTGCCCATGTATCTGCAGGCAATCAACGCCGTCCTGCTCGTGGTCACCTTTTTCTCCGCACGCATCGTGTGGGGGATCTATCAGGCCTACAACCTGGCCATCGACATCTTTTCGGACCAATCGGGCCATCCAGTCTGGCTCCCCTACTGCAACATCGGCGCTAACGTTGCGTTGACGCTGCTCAACTTGTTCTGGTTCCGCAAGATGATCTCCCTGGTGGTCCGTAGGGTCAGAAGCGCATTGCGAGCCTCCCATGACGCCAACAAAAAGACCAAATAGAGCCCGTTTCCTTTGTATATATGATACATACACACATACTTCTAATAATATAATTACGACTAACGAACACATCACAAATGTGGCTCTCAACTCCAAGTAAATATTATATTTCTGCATATGCATAGTCCAAGGGCACCCACACCAATTCACACCGTATATAATGTTATACTAGTGCTTTTGGTTCTTTTCTAGAAAAGAACGCCGCCCGCAGGGCACAAGACCAAATAGCGCCCCTATCCTTTGTATATATGATACATATGTGCATACACACATACTTCTAATAATGCAATTACGACTAACACATAACCATGTGTCTCTCAACTCCAAGCAAATATCATGCTTCTGCATAGCTCAAGGGCACCAATTCACATCGTCTTTTATGTTATACTAGTGCTTTTGGTTCTTTTCTAGAGAAGAACGCCGCCCGCAGGGCACACACATACGACTAACACATAACCATGTGGCTCTCAACTCTAAAGGGCACTCATCTCCCACACCAATTCACACCGTCGTTTATGTTATACTAGTGCTTTTGGTTCTTTTCTAGAAAAGAACGCCGCCTGCAGGGCACACACGTACGACTACAAATGTGGCTCTCAACTCCAAGCAAATATTATATTTCTGCATAGCTCAAGGGCAGTCATCTCCCACACCAATTCACACCGTCGTTTATGTTATACTAGTGCTTTTGGTTCTTTTCTAGAAAAGAACGCCGCCCGCAGGCCACACACGTACGACTACAAATGTGGCTCTCAACTCCAAGCAAATATTATATTTCTGCATAGCTCAAGGGCAGTCATCTCCCACACCAATTCACACCGTCTTTTATGTTATACTAGTGCTTTTGGTTCTTTTCTAGAAAAGAACGCCGCCCGCAGGGCACACACACGACCCTCCCCTCTCTCTCTATTTCAAAAACCCGTCCTGCTTGTATTGTGCGTACGCCGGGCGTTGCAGACAGTTCTCAGTGACCCGAATGTCGGTATTGATATCGTCAATCAACGCTTCTAAAAACAAGTTACACCAGTTAGCTCACAGTCACCCAAACTACTTCAAAGCTCGGTCCACCTAACTTACCTTTGGAAATATAGTCCAATTCCGGTCGGATATATCCCAAAACCACCAGCCTTATCTTGGCCCCATAGAACTCTTTCTGGAACTTATGCATGATGTGGATCTCGGCAGATTTCTTGTCGTTGCTGTAGAACGGATTCCACCCTACACTCATCACCATTGGATGCACAACCTCAGAATCCACTCCCTGCGTCAAATCCGTACCACGTGTATAGTCCACCTCCCTGCCTCCTTCTGGTCGACCAGAAATCTCCTCATCTGTGTTTTCATACACACTAGCCCAACCGTAGTAGATGCCCGTGTTGGGCAGATCAAGTTGGTCCACCACGTCCTGTGGGATGTTTGCAGTAGGAATTCCTAGGTCACTGGAACCTCGTCCGAAACCAGCAATCACCGTGGCCTCTATTCGCTGCGGGTACGGCGCCTCTGGGCTCTCTGGTCCCACGATTTGCGGTCTATTTTCTCTATCCATTAGTGTGAAGGTGTGGAAAATGCAAGCCAAGGTGGGGTCCCAACTTGAAAAGATCGCACACAGAGCATATCTCCGGCGTACAAGGCACACCGTATACACACTCACGCCAGCTTTTTTTTTGGCTTGAAAATGGCCAATTGCATCGGAAATTCCTTACCCCTTCGCTCTCTATCTTTCTCTCTCTCTGATTGCACTAGTGCTTGTGGTTGTTCTGTATACTAAGGGCCACTCCGAGAGGGGATCGAGCTGCACACCTCGGATTCTAATAAAACCGGGCCGAAGTTTCTCCCCACATCGCATACGTATAACACGATGACTGTTTTGGAGGCACTGGAAAGAGTGCGGAATCTAGAGGAGGTCCATGTGGAACAGGAAGGTGTAAAGAGACGCTGCTCAGTAGCTATCATTATCCGTTTCCGTGGACTGCAGCAGATTCCGCAATCTGACAGCGCTGACGAGTTGCTTCAGATGCTCAAGGAACGGGAGGGAGAAAACGACACGAGACCCGAGATTCTGTTCATCAAAAGAGCAGAAAGCGACCGGGACCGTTGGTCGTCGCATATTGCGCTGCCCGGTGGGAAAAGAGACCCCGAAGACGAAAGCGATCTGGCATGTGCTGTACGCGAAACGGTCGAAGAAGTCGGGTTGGACCTGGCGTCATGCGGAACGTACATTGGACCCTTGGATCAGCGTCTGATCAAGGTCTCCTGGGGGTCTCGGACCATTATGACTTTGTGCCCGTTTGTGTTTGTAGTGAATGACCCGGAGACGAAGCTTGACATCCAACCTACAGAAGTTGCAACCGCATTCTGGTACCCCATCTCAGAGTTGTTGGACCACAATAACCTGTCGCAGGAAACAGTAAATGTGGGTGATAGAATGGGGCTTCATAACTATTGGTTTATCCCAAATTGGCTTAATACTGCCATCAAAAGGGCTGTCGGGAAAATGTCTTTTAGCTGCGTTGATTTGTATCCACCAAATCATGATCACGATTTCAAACTGCCGTTCAAATTATGGGGGCTGACATTGGCATATATGGTTGATTTCTTCGAATTAATCGAACCAGGAAGAGCGGCGAAGTACTTCGCTTTCCCAACTATGACCGCTTTGGACATGAGAATAATCATCGCAATAATGTCATACCGACATCGACGAAGAGTACGCAAAAACATCGAAGAAACCAGATTAACTGAAGGCTTTCGAGGTGGGAACATGGATCTGGTGTCAAAAATGATGGACGGCTACTTCTGGTTTTTGGGTAAAGGGATAGCCACCACAATGGCGTTGAGATTGGCTGTGGCTGTTATAGCAATCTCGTATGGTATTAGAAAGGTTTATAGACGTTGATTTTATATGCAAATTATAATATATTAATAATAATAACGCTCTATAAACGGACATAGTCCTCAGTCGTCTAACGGTTTAAGTCCTTTGGTGGGCACTCCATCCTTGAGCCAATCCTCGCCCAACAGCCTTAACCGAGCAGCAGCAGGGAATCGCTTGTCCTTGCATGCATTGGTCCATTCATCCCAGACGAGAGTGAGCAGCTTGTGGCCCTGTTTCCCGAAGGCCAGAAGGAAGCGCTCCGAACAGATATCCCACCAAGCTGCCACCACAGTGAAATGAGTGTTTGTGATAGCCTCAATTGGCTTGTTGAGGTGTCGTGCAAGGAACCTCCAGGAATTGGAAATTGGATATGGATGCGGGGTAGGACCAGACGCAGCAATTTTGGAATAGTTCAAAACGGTCCAGACGGCACAAATACCTGCCATACGTTCAGAATACATTGTTTCTTCTTCCCATTTTTCGTCGTCCGGTCGTTTCCATCCCATCCTTTTCCGACCTTCCTCAGTATCTACCGCACAAGTGTAGCCAATGACATAGGGGCATTTCTTAACAAATCTGGCCAACAAGAGCTCGTTCAATTGTTCATGCCTCAATAACAATTGAAGTGCCAGGAGACCCAGCGGAAGAGCAGCTTGGATCTTCACCGAAACTTCTGCCTCGGCCTGCGCAACCACCGCTTTTGCGAAAAAGTTTAATGCCCACGAGTATGCAGATTGACTGTGGGATCGACAATCACCAAGAATTTGATCAACTTCGTCGACAATTTTCCTGAGCTGCGTCTTGGAATTGGTCAATTGGCCCAATTTTGGTTTCATCTGCCGCTTTGTATTGAAACAGTATTTTTTGAGAGTACTGTCTTTGCTCACAGGCGCCAAAATGTTAGTTTTAATCTCTTCAATTTTTGCTTTATACCGGGAAAATTCATTCTCCACTTCTTCCCAGTGTGTGTAACCTTGTTTAGATGCCTTTTCGGCCTCTGCTTGTTTCGCTCTTTGTTCTGCTTCTTCTGCAGCCTTCTTTTGAGCCAGTTCTTTAGCCTTACGCTCGGCCTCTTCGTTGGCTTTACGGTCAGCTTCTTCCTTCGCCTTCCTCTCAGCTTCTATCTTCGCTTGCCGTTCAGCTTCTTCTTTAGCTTTTCGTTCCGCCTCTTCTTTTGCCTTTCTTTCCGCTTCTTCCTTAGCTCTGCGTTCAGCTTCACGGGCTCTACGTTCAGCTTCCTCCTTCTCGCGTTTCTCCTTTTCTAGTAATTCCTGTAGAAGTCTTCTATCATCCAGCATTTTTTGAATCTTTGCATTTCGTCGCTGCATTACATTATCTACCGTTTGGTCAATTTCTGCAATGTCTCCACGCTCCTGATCACTTATCTGACTCCATTGCTGCTTCGCATAGGATTGCTCATCCTTTCTTTGTTGTTTGTATTTGTCCAGGTTGCTGATGCTCCATTTACCAATGAGATCATTTACATTTTCCAGGTCTGCGTTCAGCTGGGCTCGAGTCAACACGGGTGATGATCGATGTCGGATATATGGATGCGAGTTGTTAGTATTATTGTAATCAGCCAAAATAGACCGTCGCCTCAGTTGACGCTCATCTGACGATTCTACGTCGTTGCTGAACGTATCCTCCTTGGTGGAGCTCCATGACACTTCATTGTCATCGCCCTCGTCCTCTTCAGAATCAGGTGTTAGTGCATCGTCGTCGCCGCTACTTGGGTTCACAGGGAATTCTTCCTCTTCAGAATCCGACCATAAGGAGTCATACCCATCGTCTGCATCCCCGCGATGAATTGAGTAACGCATGGGACCGTGTTCTGGAGGATGGATATATAATTAATGCTGCGTACAAGGGCACGCTTCTCTCACTACGAAATAATAGTAAAAAAAAAAAAGTGGCAGTAGCGATGTCGGCTCGTACTCCCCGGTCGGCGTAGGCCCACCGGTACGCGCCTGTCGGCTTTTTAATTCTGTGTAGCCTATAAGCAGTACTAATCTACAGCAGGAAGGGTATAGAAAAAGTACTTGTCGAATCGCTGATTCTTATCATCATGCAGAGAAGTGCTTTTCAATTTCTGTGTTAATATCGAGTACGAATAACCCACAATTTCACTAGAAACGGTCGTACGACTAGTTGAAAAATTAAAGGTCACCGATTTACCGGTGTCCCGACGGGACCGAAAATTTCCAAAAATTTGAGTCCAGTCATTTTGCTTGAAAAATTGAACCGGCACAAGTTAAGGATTATTACTATCATTAAACATGGGAAAAGTAGGCGTCTCCATCGTCCAACCGGTCCACCATACGGTCAAATACAAAAATGCACAACTGTCTCAACGTTTCCGGAAACTCTTGCTTCCAAAATCGTCGGTAGAGTCGCCAGGATACCGACCTTTAGATGTCTGCCCGGATAGAGTCAAAGACCACCATTTCAATACTGTCCAACAAGATATGTTACTAATTAATTATTTCCATAACCAAGTCGACAAGAAAGGTATCAAAACTAGAAAATGGGACGGTAGTTCTCCATTCCACGTGAATAGACCACATAAACTTCCACGAGGACACGCAACAGCGACAAAGGATGTGAAAATTAGAGATTGGACTAACGTCCCGGACATCACAGCTATTTCTCTCAATTTATTTGCTACAGAAGCTAAACAACAGACGGACGTCACTATTCCTGCGATGCTGCAGCTGCAACAAATCACTGGCATGAAGCCAAAACTGGTTTATGCCAAAACTAACGTTCCAACTTGGAATCTGCGTCCCGGAATGCCTATTGGCGCAAAGCTGACAATGAAGGGTCGCCCAATGTCGCAATTTCTTTACACCCTTACTGAAATTGTTCTTCCACGATCAAAGACTTGGAAGGGAATTTCAAATGGCTCTGGTGATCGTAGCGGCAACATATCCTTTGGTATTAACGCCGAAGAAGCAAAATTGTTCCCGGAAATTGAAGGTAATGCCGAAAATTGGCCAAAGACTTTTGGGTTTGATGTGACTATCCACACTACAGCCCAAGTGGACCCTGAGGCCAGAACCTTACTGAGTGCATACGGCTTTTTGTTCAAGAACGACGGTGAAAAGTTCCCAACTAGATGGTGATACGGAACCTTTTGTAAATAGTAAAATATAATCTGATGCCATAGGTGGATGACCTCAGCTAATGCTTCATAAACGCTTCAACATCGTCAACCTTGTAAACACATACTCGTGGATGAAGACCGAAGTAGTGATTACAATAACCATCGTACACCGAGTTCATTTTGACGTTTCTCAATCCCGGACACTGGAACTTACCAATGGAAACTAGATAGATTTGCTCCAGAGTCGGACAGTACTTAACAAACTCCTTCAGAACTCGAACCGGGTTCATCATTTGATTCGAAGACGCTCGAAGCGAGAGGAATTTTATTGCGGTCAATTTTCTGGCCAACTGGCCCAATGCGTCAATGTCATATTGAAGTAATTCACCCGACGGACTTCTTCGCCGATGGAGCGAGAGGACCTCTAACGAGTCGCCACAGAAGTCGCCCAGAGCCTCTAACCCTATGTTCGAGCTGCAATTGTAAGCTACTCTGACCAACTGTGGATTGTTGCGGAACAGATTGACATCAAACTCCGACAAGAAATTATCCCGCTTGGGCGCATGAAAGTTGAGGCTGCTTAGATTGGCGAACGAGAGCGACCTAAGGTTGACGGTATCTTTTCCCTGTAACAAGTTCACATAGAGCGATTTGATATTTCCGCAATCAACTAGAGGGTAGGCAGTAGGTACATCATGCCGTCGGTCCTCTCTCGCGACAAGTTGCAACCGACTCACGTTCGATGGTAGCCATTCTATTTGAGTAGGGTTTTCAACTTCAATTCGAACTAAGGAAACCTTTCGGAGATTTTTGGATAGCGCAAGGAATTTCTTCAAAGCTTCGGCTGAAATGGAACATCGTTCACCATGATCTTTCCCTACGAGTTGCAGGAATGTCAATCCTGGCAACAGTGGCTCAAAACTAGACACTAATCTTTTTGTTTGTGAATCGATCGCTATTGTGAGGGAGGTTGTTGCTGACAGGACATTGTTCATATTCATAATGGGTTTGCTTCGTTTAATGTAGTTTGGTTTCCTCGGTCTTGGAACCCAGACATACTTCTCCACACGAGGGAACTTTGATAATAGCTCGACTGTGGATGAATCACCCGCCTGATCGGTTAGCTCGGAGCATACTCTAATCAGTTCAAGTTTAGGGAAATCGCAGGGATCGAGACGTTTGAGCAATTCTTCTTTTTCCCTTTCCTCGTTATCTACTTCGCTTGTCGCCTTCTTAATCCGCCAGAGCTTCTCTCTACAATACCCATCCACCCGCTTGATCACATTCATGATGCGGACTTCATTCAAAACCAGCTCCAGTTTCCCGTCGATGTAGTCTTCGAAAAACTCCTTGATATTTGACTGGTTGACAACCATCCATGCCTGTTTACATCTGTCTTCCTCTCTCATCATGATGTTGGCTTTTCTGTTCCATCTCTCCTCACGAACCATCGGCGACCTTTTGTTGGTTGCAAAATTGAGCTCTAACCGACTCCACAGCTTTCTGGACACATACACTCTCATTTGTCTACATGACATCTGTAAGGAGAGTAAATCGGATGTGTGTAACTCCTTTATTATCTGATCCGAAAGTTCATTCGGAAGATTTGTTAACGAAGCCATCATTCGTTGAATTCCTTTTTTTTTTTATATATATTTCTTTTCCTGCTGAAATGAGCAACTGGCAATGCTATATACACTCAAATAGTTGAAACCCCAGCTTGCTCTTTGGTAGCACCAGTGAAAAAACAAATATGACGCAAAAAAAAAAAAAAAATCCCTTTGTCTCTGTTCCGACGAACTCTTCTTATCCGGTATTGTACGGTGAAATAACAGAAAGACCCCTAAAGAAATCTGTCACAAAATATTCTTCCAGTTCTATATATAGTAGAAAAAGAGACATTAAATTTACCCTTCCATCCAGTTTCAGCTCTACGTTCCTTTTATTACCTCCTTAACTTTAATGGTGAGTGAGCGTTATCTTATCGCTCATTTAAAAAAAAAAATCCATTCCGATCACGTGCATACTGACACACAGCCTGAGCCGCACGCACCCTTTTTCAGGAGAACAATGAATCTTGTGATTTACGTCACTTTCCAGCATGGCGGGTTGCCCTGTTCAGCCACCCGAATTTTTAAGTCCAAATGTATGAGATTGTTTCAGATACATAGGGGGGGATCCAGTTTCTAGAATCAATTAAAAGCTGTATTCGAAAAAAAAAAAACAAAAAAAAAAAAAAAACGGTCGCTACTCCGTAAATAATTAGATATTTCCCTATGCGTACAGGATTAGCAGTATCAGTGGGATGCATGAAATAGTACTAGTCGGTGAATGGGTCATACTGCTGATTATTAACCACAACGTAATCTTGAAACAAATGGATTAGGTTAGTTACAAAGTGTAGTTCAAATATGGCAAAAATGACCTTTGGAGACGTCCATTGAATTGTCACAGGCTCGACAGTATTACCACAAACTCTTTCTCTCTTCACACAAAGCGAACCTTGAATATTACTAAATAGATATAATATAAACACGTTACGGAAAACGATTATACAGAATTTTGTTGTTTTCGCTGAAGCTCAGCCACTCTATCACCCAATGATAGCGCAAGGCCTTGTCCCTTGGAACGGATGCGGACATGACCGGTAATCTTTCCTTTAGAATCCATTTCAATGGACAAGTTGGCCAATGCATCTTCGCCAAATGAAGAACGAGCATGGAGATTAGCAGAAAGAAATTGACATTCATCTTCAAAATCGTCTTCTGGAGACGCATCATCTGGCAACGCCCCAGGTGTAAGGCACGTCATGTTAGTGTTCTTCAAAAGATAAGCAAGGAAGCCCTTAAGAGTCTTCCATTGAACAGAGATGTTAACCTTGTTCTCCCATTCAAATTCAGACCACATGGATCGGAACTCAGACTCATTGCAGTGGCCCGGCTTGATGTAATCCATAATGTCAATGTGGACGTCATTCAAAATGACAATATTGTTGACAGACGCAGTGTGTCCTTCATACACAATGTTGCCGAAAATCACACCAGCATCAGCGGATGAGACCTTGATTGTAGTTTGAACAGAATGGAAAGATTGTGGGCCCACGTTTTGAGTTGTCGGTTTTTCGACGACCTTCAAATCACCGAGAGTAGCAAACTCGACACTAAGGTTTTGAAGCGTTTCTGAGGTTTGGTTGAATAATAAAACATCCAACACAATGTCAAATTGGTGAACAGTGACATAGGCTTCGGCATATACAGGGTCCGAGAACCCAGTAAGTTGCACAATTCTATTCAGCTTCGAAGCATCATCAGATTTGACTTCACCTCCAGCATTAGAAAGGTCTTGAGATAGATCATCCTCAGCACTGACACCCGCGGACTCTATGCGGGCAAATTGACGGAATTTAACCGGCGCGTCAACCGCAGTGGAGTTTTTATAAAGTTCATTGGCGGATTTTTCTTCCCGTTTTCGACGCTTCGAGTCGAGTATAACCTTGAATGCTTGTCTGGAGTCTTCAAGGAATGCATTTTCCACATCCTTAGAACCTTCTGCTAACGTACGGATGCATGACAAGATTCTATCCGCAGAATCTTCATCAATCTTGGTAGCCACGATTTCGGTTGATTGACCGACTCTAAGAATAGAAGTCATGATCAAAAGAGCCTCGGCGCGAAGTGCATTCTTGCGAGGTTCAGATTTAGAGATTTTTGAAAACCTCAATACAAGCTTTGTCAGTGTGTTTGCAAGCACAGCACCAACAAAGTAAGATCCGTTCAAGATGAGAGCACGAAGCGGCGGTCGTTGATCCTTGACGGCTGCAGAAACATTAGCAGTCAATGCACTCTCAGAGGCATATGTACCGTCGGCCAATACCTTTGGAGCAGTCGAATGTTTTGGCTTTTGAGCTTCCTCATTTTCTTCTTCCTTGTTAACATCCTCTTCAATCTTGTTACGCTCACTGGACAGAATTGGAATCTCTCCCAATGCCTTACGGATATGCAACCAAGCATCATGGATGTCAGTCTCTTCAAGACAGTATTCACCCAGGATCCACAAAGCGTCTCTGTAGACAGAGGTAGAATGAACGTCTTGTAAAGCTTCGATCAGTCTCTTAATAATAGACTGTCGAAGGGATGGGAAAGTCTCAACAACTTCTTTAACAAAGGAAATAATATCAACTGCAGACTGCGTGTTGAAATCACTCAAGAAGTCGAGCAAGAGGTCGACGACCGAAGAAGCAACTTCATCAAACTTGACAGCACATTTGTGAATAGCTCTGATCAACAATTGGCGGTATTCTGTGTTCTTTTCATATTCGTCGCTAACAACAGTCTTGGAGAGTTCCTTCTTGAGCAACTTGACAACATCATCCACATTCTTGGACGAAACCATATTCAAAGCAATGTCAAACGCCTTCTTGCGGACATCCAAATCAGACGATGACAGGACATATAGAACGTCCATAGTGAGGTCGTTTAACACACCTGGATTCTTCACTCTCAAGTTATCAACACGGTCAAGAACGATCAGCTTGATATTATTGTCGGATTCCTTTTGAGCCAAGTCAATGAACTTGGACCCAGCGGCCTGGATAGCAGATGGGTTACTGGTCAAACTAGTCAAGGCATTTGCAGCTTCATAGACAACAGTATTGGACGATGAATCTTCCAAAACTTCACTGACAATACTCAAGTAGGAGCTTTTCAATTCACCATGCTGAGCTGCATCTCGTCGAATAAACTCAATAAATACCAATTGCATCAACTCATCCATTACACCCATTTGACCAATATTTTGCTGAAGATACCCAAATGCAGCATCTCTATTTAGGGTAGAAAGGGCAACAAACGCGTTTCGTTTGCAGGTTGGATCAGTTTCAACTTCCAAGAACAGTTGAACTAGTTCGTCAGCATCTGGGATTAACGTGTCGGAATGTTGAGCTATCGAGAAAACGGCAAAGACAGCATTCTTTCTAACATATGCATGCCTGTGTTCCAAGCACGCCCTAACCGAAGGAATTAAAGGTTCCAAGAGATCTGGTTCTCGAAGTTTACATAGGAATCTCAATGTGGCACCTCTAATGTACTCGTTTGGATGTTGGAGATCGTTTCTAATGGCGTTACAGACAAGGATCATCTCCTGCTTTAGCTTTCCATCCGGTTGGAGCTTTGGACAGATTTCCCAGTAGAAATGTAGTAGTTTCTTTAATTCTTTATTCTTGGATGGCATCACGAATCGAATAATTTGCATCAATAATTGAGGCATAGGATCCCCATTAAGCATTGCAATAAGAATCCTACGCATTGTATCGACCTTGACATCATCTCTTCCTTTTTCCAACAAGTTCATAAACTCTTGAACTGATGGTTTATCCGCGGTATTAGCCTAGAAATAGTGGTGTTAGTCCATTTTTCTTTTCTTTTCCTTTTCCTTTTTTTTTTTTCAGCAATCAAATTTACCTCATGGACTAAAGTATATGAGCTGGCGTCCCCCATTTTTTACCGTTTTCACTCTCGAGAAATGGGTGTCGTGCGCTTGTACACGTTGAAAAAAATATGTATACCGAGTCCTAACTGGGTGAGTGGAAGTACGTGCGAAAGTTGGTGATGTGTTGTGTGTCAAGGTGTTGTTCTTTTGTCACGTGATGTGGAAATGCTATTTAGCACTATATAGGAGAATTTTTTTCTTGAGGAAAAAAAAAAAAAAAAAAAAAAATTGCTGCGCAAACGGTTGGTACTGTTAAAGCGGAAGCAGCCTGTGGATAGACTAGGGCCATAGAAGAATTGTCTTGAGTTGAATAAATATAATAATTGGCTATGTTCGTAGGAATTGTATGAGCTCTGGCAGTGACAGGTCACGTGGTTCAAAGTGTGGATTTGTCGGATAACAGCTAACATACCTGAACATGGCGAATGGAGACAAGAAGTGAGCAGACATATTCAGTGCAGAACTAAAAAAAAAAAAAAAAAAAAAAAAAAAAAAAAAAAAAAAAAAAAAAAAAAAAAAAAAAAAAAAAAAAAAAAAAAAAAAAAAAAAAAAAAAAAAAAAGCAACAAAAAATTAAAAATAAAATAACACGAATAGAGTAAAATAATATAATCTTTTTCAAAAAAAAAAAAATGACAGTGAGGTACGGTCACGTGACCATACTGTGAATTTTTCCTGGCTCGCAGACCTAGTAGAAGAGAAGGTGAAAAACGATCGCTTTACCGATAACCAACGAAGAATCAAAGATGAGCGAAAAAATTGTCTTTGTTACTGGAAACAAGAACAAGCTGAGAGAGGTAAATGCTATTCTAGGCGCCGATAAGCTAGATAACGAGTCTATAGACTTGGAAGAGATCCAAGGCAATCTTGAAGACGTATCCACCCACAAGGCCAAAACTGCAGCCGAAAAGTTAGGCAGAGCAGTATTAGTTGAAGACACTGCTTTAGAATTCAATGCTTTTGGACGCCTTCCGGGCCCATACATGTAAGTAAAGCATCTTACTGGAGGATTGTGCAAAGGTTCTAACCCGAGAAATGCAGTAAATGGTTTAAGAATGAAGTTGGCAATGAAGGGTTGGTCGACATGTTATATAAATTCGAGGACAAGTCAGCTCGGGCGATTTGCACGTTTGCTTATTGTGGGGGGCCAGGACAAGAAGTCAAGTTATTTCAGGGAGTTGAGCCTGGTACAATTGTTTCCCCAAGGGGTGATGGCGCTTTTGGATGGGATCCAATTTTCCAACCTGAGGGGTTTACCGAAACGTAAGTGATACGATTGTGGATTAGCTATATTTCTAATTAGTTACTAACAAAAGCAGTTATGCTGAAATGGATAAAGACGTCAAGAACACTATTAGTCACAGATTCAAGGCTCTGGAGAAGTTGAAGGAATTTTTGTAGAATAATAGATAATGAAGCGACAGGGGGTTAGCTTTACAGATGGACGCAACCATCTCTTTCAATAATTACACGTCCCGCGTCACCAATAAATACATTAATATCGCGATCGTTTTCGTAGCCGTTGTTTATTCTTTTCGCGAATATCTGAATAGACTTTCCTCATTTGCACATAGGATCGATGGATTTTGCCTATAAAATGGTCAGAGATCCTGCGGTCGTTATCCAGCCGGCTAAGAAACGCACCGCATTGCATACATACCTGTAATTTCTGATGGCCCGAGAAACCACTGACATCAAGCATCGCACGAGTTTCTCGTTCTTTTGCTTCCTTCTCTTCTCTTTTATTTTGCAACTTGTAATTTTCATAGATAGCACGCGAAATCTCCCCGTATCGCCCCAGTAACTCAATTTCTTCCATTGCAAACGTGATTGCCTTGTTGATTTCCTCCAACTCCCTTGCATACTGATTCATCATGGCAATGTCTTCCGGCGTTTTCCTCAACCGTTTGATCCCGGCCTCAATCTGTCGATCATTTTCGAACACATGTCGCTCATAGTTACGCTCGTGTTCCAGGTCAAATTCTGGAAACTCCTTCCCTCGCGCCTTTTGTGCTTGATACTCTATCTTATATTGTTCAAGATGCAATTTTGGACATTCTCCGAGATCATTCTTAGTACCAACGAATATGTCATGTATACAAATGTCGACCAGGAAGCTCTTACACACTTTTGGATCGTACAGATCAATTTGCTGTTTCTTGGGAGCAGTAGGATCCAACGAATCAGCCCCCATGAGCTGTTCCAACAGCTTTCTCTGCTCTGCTGCCATTATATGTGCTAGTCTCAGCAGTTTTCGAGTAAACCTTCTTTTTTTGTCCTGTCTATTCTCCCAACTCGGCCCGACATTCACGGCTGAAAAAAAAAAGGACGCGTATATATGAGCGCGTGTATGATCTCCGAGGTTCAGGGGGGACGGGGAATGAGCGAGTGTTAGACTTTGACTGGAAACGCACAAAGCCCACATCACTTTGGGTTTTAGTATTTGATCTCAATTGAGTCTTGAGTCAAATGTTCCAGAGCTTTCAGCTATTTCGATATACTAGACATTACATACCACTCCCAATATAACCGTAAATATAACTTTAACTGTTCTGGTGGATGTCCATGCATACTGGGTTCAGCAGTCAGAGCCTCGTACTCGCAGAGCTAGAAAAAGAAGCCACCGGTGGCACACATAGCCTACGATCACGAGTGCACGTACTGCCTCAGCTACGTATACACGGACGCCCACTGGCTCGCTACAGAGGGTTTCTGTCCCAATCGGGCCGACATTCACACTACGTGTCAGAGAGGTCGGTGGACACCAGCATTCAACCTACGCAACACGACAGTATGAACTGGAAAAAGGTTGTTGGATTGAGTTTGGGCGGTCTGCTATCGACCGTTCAAGCGGACTGGAATGTAAAGAACGGACAATTGTCCGTTGTGACTCGAGGCACTGTCGTGGAAACGTATGAGTTTGGAAATATCGAATCTCTCCATCTCCCGGCTCAATCCAGCTTTGAGCTCACGTTCGAGACCAACAACGGCAAAAAGGGCGCTCGAGCCCACCAAACAGTCGCCATGCTCAACGATAAGGCCAGTGGACTACAATACTCCTTCTCCGCCGGAAATGTCAAGCCGAACGGGAAGGCCAAGATTGCGATTTCTCAGAAAAACGTGCCAAGGGCCCTTCAGAATGCTGACGAGTTGACGTTATCGATTTTGGTCGGCTCATTTGACGAGAATAAACCTACCAGAGTTGTTCTGAGCGATAAGGTTCACGTTGAACAGGCTAGTGGTGGTCAGCACAGGAAACCAAACAGACTGACGGTAAAAGACGAAATTCGTTACGTATTCCGACCTGACCCTACCAAGGTGGCAGCACCAATTGCCCTTGTTTTCGCCGGGGTTGTTGGTACCCTCCTTGTTGGCGTGCTCGGGTTTTGGCTGAGCATTGGTAACTTGGGACAATTGCCTACAGCTTTGGCGGCTTCTCCTGGGGGACATCTGGGACTGATTGCGTCCTTGATTGCATACGAGGTGGTGTTTGTGCTCTACTATCTCGGACAAGGTATCTTTGATACGCTCGGAGCATTCGCTCTCATCACACCATTGGCTCTTTTCTCCGGCTCGCGTGCGTTGAGCGAAGTCAAGAAACGCCGGGAAGACGGTAAATTTTAATGATGTATAGAATATATTATACGCTTTTTTTATTACTGTTATCGTTATTGCTTTTTAGAAGTGCTTTTCTTGGTACATGCATATACATACCAAAGAGGTCACTTTTTGATGCAACGGTATACTATAATATATATTAATCTTCATCTGTATCAGGGTTAGCCACAAAGAGGCGGATTTTGCCCACTTCTTCTTCTACGCTTTTTGTGGACGAGCCGCTGTCGGCACGTGGACGCTGCTGGTTAGTAGTAGTAGTAGTTGTAGTAGTCGTAGTAGTCGTAATATTATTATTGCTGCCCGCGTTTTCGTGGGACCCGCTTGACTTGACAGAGATCTGGTCCATGGTAGGCGTCTTGATTGTCGATATGGACCCGCTGTTGGAGTGCGCGAACCTGGAGACGGATGCATTGTCTACAGGCGATTGCTGGGCTAGATCATCTTCGTCGTCATCCTCCACCTCGCTGGCCAGCAGTCGTGGCGTCAAATGGGAGTGGCGGATATCCATGGCCTTTCGGAGATATCCCTGGGAGGGAGCCAGGGCCGAATAAGAGCCGGCAGACTTTTCGGCAATTCCAATTGGAAGCCCCCACACTTTCGGAGAAATGTCGCTCCAGACGGTGGCCGACTTTTTGCGCATCTCCTTGACATAGACCGAGCCGATGCCAACCCCGAGCTCTGCAACGTTCCCACGCTGTTGCTGTTGCTGTTGCTGCGGCTGCGGTTGTTGTGGTTGTTGCGGTTGTTGCAGATGGATTGGCACGGGCACGACCGGGGCCGCTTGCACCGGTGCAGGTGGTAAGTGCTGCTGGGAGTAGTGATGAGGAGGGGGCATGGGTGGCGGGGGTGCGGACGACTTCATGTATAGGGGCTGGTTGAGCGAGGTGGAGGATGAGATGGAGTGGATAGAATCGTTGCGCGAATGATAGCTCAACGGCTCTGTCGGCGGCGGCGGAGGCGGTGGGGACGAATGCGGGTATTGGACAGCTGAGGACGGCTGTAAATAGTCGTCATTTCCCCTGACATAGTAGGGATTTGGCGACGGGGCTCTATCGGGAAAGGAGGATTGCTCTGGATGCTCGGGGATCCGTGGAGAAGGCGACTTGTTCGCTAACGGCGGAGTGTGGAACCCACCGCCGGAAGACCCGCTACCAGTCGGTGAAGGGAAGCTGTTATTGTCGGGATGCACAGGAACCCGCTTAACCGGCTTGCGCTTGACGTGTTGATGAATAGGCGGTATGGGAGGCGTCGAGCTGATGGGTCGTCCGTTTAGATAGCCGTTATTATTATGATGGTTATTATTATTATTATTATTATTATTATCCGAAGCCAACGCCTTTGGGCCAGCCGTCATATGGGCGTTGGTGTAGGGGATGGAGTAATTTGGGGTGCTCCATGACGAGTAGTCCTGTGCATGAGCCATGTTCGGTCAGTACTCTCTTTCTCTCTCTCACTCTCTCACTAGTATGCACGCATACAAGAATTTTTTTTTTTTTTTTTGAGGTGTGTGTGTATGTGTGTAATGGAAACTTTGGTGTGTGGTGTTAAAAATGATGTAATGCGGCCCCTCCCCTTGTCCTGTCACAAAACTTTTTTTTTTTTTTTTTTTTTTTTTTTTCGGCGTGTTTTACGTGTTTTAGATTGGGAAGTTTCAAACCCATTCAAACTTCCCGTCCGAGCCATGTACTGCGAAAATCTTGCCCTTAATGAGCCCCAGAGGCATAACTCCGTAGCTTCGTGAGTCTAGACTTTGGCTCAGATTGTCTCCTGTAACCCAGCAATGGCCCTTTGGCACCTGGATGTATTTTTCGTAGTCCCCGTCTGACGGGTCAATTAGAATGTAATCTCCTGGCATCCCGCTGATCCTTTTGCACACTCGCTGACTAGGGTCTGTTGGCTTCACTGCAACCACAAGGTCCCCAATGTCGCAGCCTCGCCCTCGTCTGTAGAGTTTGTTCACGTGAGCATAATCTCCGGCATAGTTCAATGTCGGGAGCATACTTTCGCCATGCGTTTCGGAGAGCTCGTATAGATGCGAATGGATCAGATGGACACCGCATCCGACTCGGAGCGCTTTAGATAGCGTCTGCAAAACCACCATGTGGATATTTGGCGACGTTTGTCTATTATTGTTATTATCTTCAGTAGCGTATAGCGTTTAAAATGGTGATGATGATGACGGTGGTGGTGGTGGTGAGTTGGGAGAACAGAAGGGCTGCACACACTATACTACTCCCCACATGCAGCAGAGCGTTAGCACTTTTCTTTAGGACCCCAGTAAGGATCCGAAGAGTCAAGATACTCACGGCGGATTGGACCCCCTTTTATATTGTTTTTTTTGTGGTTAAGCGCTGAAGCGTTGTCCTAAAATAGGTTGTATGCATATGCAGCAGAAATAATATCGGGGGCCTGTGCGTGCGGACAAAGACGACTGGTCATGTCTGTGGCCAACATCAGTCTAATCGGCGGCGCGCGGTTTGTTAGTTAAATTAGGCCTACTAGCTTCTATTCCGTTACCTTTGATTGCCTTTGGCGGCTTCTTTTTTTTGTGTGTGAACAGAAGCAACTGTACGAGATCAATTGTGTTTTTTCTTGTTCTTTTCTCTAGAACAGTAGGATGCCCCCACAGCATACGGTGGTCGGACGTTAACGTTAACTGCTCGGACCTTTCACCCATTCGTTAGAGTTTATACATAGATGGCCTCTCTTCTACCTTCCCCCCTAATTTAGCCTTTGCTTAAAGTTTTAACCAAAACAATAGTCATGTTTTTCCGAATGCTAGATAATGAACCCGCTGAGCATACTAGACAAAAAGCTGAGGAGGCGACATACTTTCTTGGGAACGCCAGGGCTTTCCAGGAAAACCTCAGCACCAGCTTGCAGCTTCCAATGAGCGAAAAATGGTGCTGGACCACGGTCCGGCAGCTCAATATTGTAATTGGAAACGGCGTGGATACTAGTGTCAACGACAGATCCGAGTCAATTAAAAAGTGTGTGGCACAGTTGCCGGGATATTGGAATGTGGAATGGATGGAAAGACAAGAATACGAATCCCAGGTCAAAGCCCACCTTCCGTTAACAATAATGCGTGGCGCATCTAGAGCTATTAAGCGCATCGAAGTGGAAAGACAATTGGACACTATGACGTTCGGGAACTTTCTCTTGGACACTCTAAACTCTAACCCTTGGAGCCCGTATAGATGGTGGTACAACAGCATTCCTCACCGCAATTCAATAGACGACATAATGTACAGAAAAGTCCACTATTGTGCAGACACAAAAAAACCTGTCATATTGGTGGTCATGGACGAACTAGAAACATTGTGGGGAATGGGGCCGATCGTAGAACCCAACTTCCCAGCCCATTGGATGGAGGAGAAGCTGCTTGGAGAAATGTTCTTTCTTGCACATTTTCTCGCTGAAGATGCAGAGGACGTCTCAATTGAAGTTTACGCAATGCAGTGGGTATACAAAAACTTTGCCATGTTCCACGCAACTGTTTCGCCCAATTACATCAAAGAAACCGTGCAAAACGGTCATGCCTTGAAAACCCAAATGACGGTACATCGAGACCCACCATTAACTAGTGACGGCGCCAACAAGTACTATGACTTCTTCAACCCCGACGACAGGTCGCGTTTCTTTGAATTCGTCGACTCTGTTTTCACAACAAAATGGATCAACTAGTGTTCTCCATCCTTCTCTCAAAGAGGCGTGTTTTTCAACGTAAAATGTCATTATATATTAATATACATCAATTATTGCTATTATTGTGTAGTTCGCTGTCGATCTTCTGATAGATAAGATACAACGCCATTTGATTCGCCTCCGGGCTTCCAGTCACCGTCACCATCCGCTCGCCGTTGTTCTCTTCCTCGTTGATCTTGATAGCAGATCCAGACATTTGACGGATTTCGTTAATTCTCGACCCCGCACGGCCAATGATCGCTCCAATCATGTCGATAGGGATAAATACTTGTTGGTTGAGCAATTGCCCCGGCGGAGCTTGGTCCGCTTGCATTTGCGCCTGCTGAAGACCTTCATGGGACATTAAGCTGATAGCTTTGCCTTCTAAGGTTACTGGATTTGCTGGATGATCATTCACAGGTTCCACAGGTTGCGCTTTTTCGTTCATTTGATTGATCCTTTGGCGTCGGAAAGTTTCAGGATGTCCATATAGTCCGGAAACTACCTGAGGGACGTATTCTACAGCGGCAATTTTGGATTTGCTCTCGTTATGCTGGCTTAACAACTCTAATGCTTGTTGTATAGTGGTCTCGATCAGTTCGCCGCCTTCGATAGATAAAACTCGTTCGTTCGACATTGGCAGCACCGAGCTAGCCAATTGGACCTTGCATTGGCCATTGGCGCGTAATGGTTCCAAGCTCTCGTCCTGATACAGTTTAGCGTCCCATACAATGGCTTCTGAAACCAATATGCGCACCTTATCGCTCAGCAGCTGTACAATCGCTAACGCAACCTTTTGTGGCATCCCCGTGAAAGTCAATACACGTTCACACGCCCCCTGCGGAGGTTCTATAGTCTGCAAATTATTCACCCCTGTCGAATTCTTCACTTCTTCAATGTCGTATTCAATGCTGATAGGAGCCAGCACCCGACCTTCGATGTATTTGCTCGAGTCCTCGGGAATATCTTCATGCTGAACGCTGTTTGTTCGCGTCGAAGTTGCGGCCTTCTTGGATCCTCGGCCTCCTCTTGAGCCAGCAGCTTTTCGTTTTGGTGGCATCGTTGAAAATGTGTTTAATAACGGCTGTTTGATACGATCACTGAGTATGTCCTCCGCCCGCTGCTTCTAAAATTCCAAAAAAATCGCTTTGCGGCGAACCGGCAGATCGGGAGGCCGTAGAGCGTGTGCGGCTTCAGAAATGTAATATCTGATATCGATATCGATCAATAGAGGGTGCCGACGTCATTAAGCCCGGTAAAACTTTTCCCGGAAACGCCTTTTTCCGAAAATAAGCAAAAACTTACTCTGCAAGCTCAATTGTGTCCCCGGGTGCTGCCAGTGCAAGAATTGGCAACTCACATTTGAGTCAATTACTCTACGGCACTCTATAGCTCACCTACTTTTTGAATCAATCCGCAAACAATTGAACAAAGCCAATTTTTCATGTCCCCTCATTCTATTAACATCTTTCCAGCTCAATTGGATCGCGGATTGGATGATGCTCTTAAATAAGATTCCTCCGCCGCACGAGCCGCTCCTACTATTGGCACCGCTTTCCCAGAAGTCCCACCGGGTAAGTCGGTGAATTTTTTTTTTTTTTTTTTTTTTTTTTTTTTCCGTTGAAATTTTCTGTCTCGAACTGATTCTATCTCAACAATAATAATGGCTAAGGAAAAAAAGACAGCTTCTGACGTTGAAAACTATGACTTAAGACTCCCTGCAGTCCTACCGTTTGCTTCACCGCTCGCTCCGAAGAAATTGAACAAGAAGGTCCTCAAGACAGTCAAGAAAGCGTCCAAAGCCCGTCATGTCAAGAGAGGAGTTAAAGAGGTTGTCAAGGCTGTTAGAAAAGGCGAAAAGGGTCTAGTTATTATCGCCGGAGATATTTCTCCAGCTGATGTTATTTCCCACATCCCAGTTCTCTGTGAAGACAACAAGGTTCCATATGTCTTCATCCCATCTAAGGAAGATCTCGGTTCTGCAGGAGCTACTAAAAGACCGACTTCCTGTGTTATGATTGTTCCAGGTGGTGGTTCCAAGAAAAAGGCTGACGACAAATCTAAGACTGAAGAATACCGTGAAGGATACGACGAAGTTGTCAAGGATATCAAAGCTATATAATCAAACATTTAGACTCACTTTTTTGTATATTTAATTTATAACTTGTTTGGACGGATCAGCACTTCACAGTGACGGATTATATATATATTTTTTGAAAAATAGCAAAAACACTCTAAATATCTTTGATTCCTATACTAATACATTAATTATTTTTTTTAATACTGGCCTTAACCCAGCCTTCTAGACCACCTTCCACAATAATCTCCTGCATACTCTCACCCAATTCACCAACCTTTTGCTTGAAGACAACCGGTCCATCTTGGCCGTCTGTAACTGTCAAAGTGGACTTCTTGACGTCCCATCGAGCAAACCAGCCAGTTCGTTGCGTAAGGTCGCTGCCGTTAGCATATCGTTCTCTGAGTAACTTGATCAGACCTGGACTTTCCAAAGTCAACAATGCGTTGTTAATACTGTTTCTGCTGAAAATGTTACCGAATGATCCAGCAATGATACACTTCATACCTCTGGCCAGAATTGCTGTAGCAGCTTGCTCTCTAGACGAACCAGTACCAAAGTTGAATCCGGAGATTACAATGTCTCCAGCCTTGGTCTTAGATCCAAAGTCAGAGTCGTAATTTTCCATACAAACCTCAGCCATTTTTTCCTTCGAAACATCATCCTGGTAGGTGTATTTACCAGGATAGATTGCGTCAGTGTTCACATTGTCAGCATCACAAAGCACTAACTCGCCTTCCATGACTTCTGGGAAACCCGGAAGAATAGAACCTGCCGGGGCATCTGCAGGCTCCTCCGCTGGTGCGGCAGATTCAGTGGCCTCAGTGATAGAATAGTCAACACCCTTTGCAGCTGGCGGCTTTTCACCATCAACTTCTTCTGGGAAACCGATCTTACCAAGAACAGCGGATGCGGCAACAACTTCAGGAGAAGCAAGATAGGCCAACGCATCTCTGGATCCCATTCTACCTTTGAAGTTTCTGTTAGTAGCGGAGATACCGACTTCCCCATCCTTTAAAAGACCTGTACCAAGACCAATACATGGTCCACAACCAGCTGGCAATGGCTTTGCTCCTGCCTCTAAAAGAGCGTTCCAGGCACCAGTCTTTTCGGCATCCTGTTGGACAATAGAAGAAGCAGCTGCGACATAAAATTCGACGCCATCAGCAACTTTCTTGCCCTTGATTACCTTAGCAGCGGCCTCAATATCAGAGAGTCTGGAATTTGTGCATGAAACTAGATAAGCCTTTTGGATCTTGATATCTTGGGCTGATAAATCAGCCAATGAGTTAGAAACCTTGACGGAATTTGGACCAGAAACACACGGTGAAAGCGTCGACAAGTCAAGAGTCAAATGCTTATCATATGCAGCATCAGAGTCGGCTTGAATTCCCTTCAACAATCGAGTTACAGAGTCTTGGTTGATTCTTGGATGTGGCTGGTGAAGAACATTGTCGACCTTATTCTGGTACCAGTCGACGAGTGGCTCATCAACAGGGAATAATCCGGACAATGCACCCCACTCGGTAGTCATATTGGCAATGGTGAGCCTCTCATCAATGGAAAGATGCTTAACCCCGTCACCAATGAACTCGATTGCATGATTTAATACTTCGTCATTGTTGAATAAACCGCAAAGAGCCACAATCACATCCTTTCCTGAAACACCCTGAGGAAGCTCACCTTTAAGTTCGACCTTGGCCACAGGAGGAATCTGCCACCAGGTCATACCAGTAGCCCAAATGGAGGCCGCATCTGTACGAACTATCGGTGTACCTAAACAACCAACACCACCATACATATTACTATGCGAATCAGAGGCCACAGTCAGATTGTAAGGGAACGCATAGCCTTCCTCAACCATAATTTGATGGCCAATACCTCTACCTGCGGGATAAAAATCCACGCCCTGATTTTTTGCAAAATTTTCAATGTTCTTATATTTTTCCAAGTTCTTTTCGGATTTGTTCTGGACGTCATGGTCTAAAGTCATGACCACCTGTCTGTTATCCTTAATCTTGGAGGCTCCTAAGCCCTTAAACTTGAGCGCTACAGGCCATGAATTATCATGGGACATGCAGTGAGATGGTTGGATGGAGACATAATCCCCAGATTTGACCTCCTTGCCTGGAGCCAGGCCCACAGCATACTTTTGAACGATCTTCTCAGTCAGATTCTGAGCATATAGCGATCTGCCCGTCGAAAAGGTCCTGTTTTGTGTAAATCTTCGCAGCATAATTAGGCGGTCGTCTATTCAAGCCGAGAGTGTTCGGAGTGATATTTCAGATTATGTGAGTCAGCCGCCATCAGATGTGACCGACGCCGGTGGCCGACGACGAATAAGATCGGTCCAATTACTAAAGAGAGCACACGAACAGTTGCAGTTATGGGCACTAAAGCGGGACTATGTGTACATGTATAGTTAGAACCGCTTATCGTGGAAGGGCGTGTGTTCTAGCAGTCTCAAATACAGGAATTGATCCGATGTAGTATGCGACACAGATGATACATGGCAGCAAATTGCCTGAGGGCAGCTCTCTATTCTACAAAAGATCAAAAGCACTGGTCGTGCGAGACATTCAAATTGCCTGAGTAGCCAGAGTCCCTACAGAACTACCTTTTTTCTGTTGCTTTTTCGGAGGCAAAAAAAAGAAAGAAAAAGGCCCGGAGGCACCACTGTTTAATAGCTGAAAGAAACTCAAACAGTGCTCAATTGTCTTGTAGAAAGACTATTAGTATTATGGATATTTGTACTTTTTGTGGGAAAATATAAAGAAGAGGAAATAGCATCTTTCAGCTTGTGCGTAGTATTCTCTTTTTCTGAATTAGGCAGGCTTGTGAGATAGTCGGAGATGGGACCGATCAAAAGATCCTGAAAAAACACTGTAGGACTATGGCTATCCAACCGTTGCCGGTGGAGGAGGAAAGTAAGTGATACGCGAGCGACGTTACGGTTCGATCGCTGCTAATTAGTGCTTGTATTTTAGAGCTGTCTATTTTGTATTCGCTGGACCAGAGCAATGTAATTACTGTAATCGGTGATATGTTCTCTGGGTTGGCGACTTATCTCCCACAATATCTGTTGCAGTCTCAGTGGTGTCCTGTTTGCATTGTTACTAGTGCTCCTAAAGAGAGTTGTGCGCGTCTATGTAGCGAGATAGATGAGGTTCCTGGTGAATTGATAGGATATTCGCTTCCGTTTGAAGACCAGTCTGCTGCCACCACGCAGGTAAAGTACTTAAATGCATCTACATTACTGTTGGAGGCGTTAGTTGACCCGTTGTTATCTCGGTACAGGGCAATTGTAATAGACGACGCGGACAGACGTGAAGTATGGACAGATATATCAATTGGCGTGTTGAACAAGATAGTGTCTGCTAGGGAGCGCGGAGATAACAAGCTTAAACTGGTGTTGTGCAGTAAAAGCGTGGAAATTGCAGCTACATTTACTGACTATTTTGGCGAAGATAAGCATAGAATTTGCCAGATAGACAGTTCGGCTGTTAAGCCGACTGTGGACATTCTGCATTTGGAGAGCTCTGTATCTGATTATGTTTCAGCAGCTGTGGATTGTTTGATCAAACTAGTGGGTAGTGAGCAAGAAGGCGACGTATTGGTCTTCCTAACTAATCGCGC